>JBBPBX010021515.1:19066-30133 GCA_038048925.1 Garcialebias charrua | reverse complement strand
GGGGTGTGTGTGTGTGTGGGGGGGTTCTCTCATTTTTCCTACATTAGAGCTTATTTGAGGCATGCTGAAAACCTCAAGTGTCATCATCTGCGGAGCAGAACTCGTTGTTTTAGTCTCTCTACATGTGGCTGAAAAGAGGTATTTTTAGATTTATAAATGAACCATTGATGGAACAAAGAAAAGATTCATAAAATGACAAGAAATTTGGCACAAAAGAAACAGAAGACAAGTAGTGGTGTGCGATATTGCAAGATTTGGTATCAATCGGATACCAAGTAAATAAATGGTAAATGGTAAATGGACTATACCTTTCTATCTTATCAAGACACTCAAAGCGCTTTACAACACAATTTGCGCCCTCATCTACCCATTCATACAGCACTCTATTAGATCTACACAAAGACTAATCAGTGTTTTATCACATTCGTACACCAATGGGACACACATCAGAGGCAATGAGGGGGTTCAGTGTCTTGCCCAGGGACACTTCAACATGGGACTACAGGTGGAATCAAACCCCCAACTCTCCCAATGGAGAACACTACTTTTACCACTCAGCCACAACTGCCCCCAAATAAGAAGCCACAAACAACCATAAACCACAGCTGCACATGCTGACAAGCTGAAACTAAGGCATTGATACTATTACACTGATATTGCTATATACTGATCCTTACGGTCATATTGATATCAAATGGATCCGCCCACCACTAAATCTTCAGTTTCTCTAAATAAATTTAGATGGAAAACATAGCACACATTGCAAAGACAAATTATTTAAAAAAAAAAAAAGCTAATGCTCCTCTTAAACTTACATAGCATTCTCTGCAGCTATTTACCACCCCGCCCCCGTTTTATGGCACATTTGCTTTCTTGTCAATCCTATGCAATATTGTGAGATCTCACATGATGTTGAGCTTAATGTGTGTGTTGCAGGTTACTCTCAGCTACTACCACAACAGACATTAGCTTGAAAGCTGAAAGTGTGATTAATTTATAGTTGATTATGCTTTGTATGTTGGCCAAGATCACAAACTATGTTGGTCATCTCACATCGGGTGGATTGTACATTCATTGAACACTTTGAGTTTACAATCCATTCAAATGTGTAGCTAACACTACAAATGAACAAACATGGGCAAAATCATCCGGTATTTACCTTACAATCATTCACAACCCTCATAGTAACTTTCTATCACATTCATAACCCTTAAACAGGGTTTTAAATGGCAACTTTAATGGTGGTATTGTGTATGATTTTTTTTTCTTCAAACATTTAATAAAAGCATTGTTCCTAGTGTGATAAAGCAGCATCGTGGAGTAGCTGCTCTTTTATGTCTGTAGTGAGATGTTTTAAACTCACAGCTGTCCATTTCCTGAACTGGAGGCTTGCTACTGGGAAAATTATGTCCTGCAAAGGAAGACTTTGGTCAGAAGACATTAAAAAGGAAGTACATCCTGTACACATAAACCAAACTAAAGATTAAAGTTATGTTTTGATTATTGGTTTGCCTTCTTTGGTTTTGTTCAGTTGAAAAACTCCGAGGAGGGAAATGTGTCAGGAGACGAAGAAGAGGAAAGTAAAGAATGTAGGACTGAAAGTGGAAACTCTAAATGTGGAGACAATGACAGACAAAGGTAGAGAATAGGCTGACATGCTACAGAGAAGGAAGGTAGATGTTTTATATGTCCAAGAGTCCAAATGGAAAAGAAGCAAGGCTCACAGCATTGGAGCAGGGTTCAAACTGTTTTACCATGGTGTGGATAGAATGAGAAAAGTAGAAAGGTTCAGAAGAAGTCTGCAAAGAATGTAGTAGAGGTGAAAAAAGTGTCAAAGAGGGTGATGTGTCAGAAGGTAGAAGTAGAAGGTCTGATGCTAAACATTGTCAGTGGTTATGTTCCACAGGTTGGATGTGATGGGGAAGAGAAAGATAAATTTTGGAAAGATCTAGATGACGTGATAGAGAGTACTCCCAGGGAAGAGACAGTGGTGATTGGAGCAGACCTGAATGGACATGTTGGTGAAGGAAACAGAGGGGATGAGGAAGTGATGGGTAGGTTTGATGTCAAGAAAATATACCAGGAAGGACAGATGGTGGTGGATTTTGCCAGGAGAATGGAAATGGCTGCAGTCAACACTTATTTCCAAAAGAGGGAGGAACATAGAGTGACCTATAAGAGTGGAGGCAGGAGTACGCAGGTCGAATGCATTCTGTGTAGAAGAACTGAGGGAGGTTGGAGACTGTAAGATTGTGGCAGCATCAGATGGTTGTGTGTAGAATGACTTGTGAAGCCGATAAAAAGAGTAAAATCAAAGAAGACCAATGGTGGAGCTGAAGAAGGAAAAGTGTTGTGAGGAGTTCAGAGCAGAGCTGTTAAGGGCTCTGGGCTTTAAGAAAGAGCTTCCAAATGTCTGGGCTACTACAGCAACAGCAATTATAGAGTCAGGTAGGAAGTTACCAAGCACTTCGCCTATCCTAACACAGTACCCTACATAATTATCAAAAAACACAGACATTACATTTTTAACCTTAATAAAAACCTTACTAATTGATTTTTCATGAATATGAATGTATTTGTCGAGTGCCCTGAAATAACTTCTGTTGCGACTTGGTGCTATATACAAACGTAAATAAACTGAATTGAACTGAATTAGTGTTCTAACAAGTGAGTAGAGTTTGATGGGAAGATGGAAGGAGTAATTTGAGGAGCTAATGAATGAAGAGAATAAAAGAAAAAGAAGAACAGATGTCAAAGAAACTGTGGACCAGGAAGTTCAAAAGATTAGTGAGGGTGATGTTTGGAAAGCTCTGAGAAGAATGAAGAAGGGGAAGGCAGTAGGACCTGATGACATACCAGTGGCAGTTGGGACAGGTCTAGCAGAGATGGCAGTGAAGTTTTTGACTCAAATATTCAATGGCATATTTGAGGGTGAACAAATGCCTGAGGAATGGAGAAGAGATGTACTGGTGCCCATTTTAGGGCACAAATAGGAAAAAAGACAAAGAGGAAACACATGGATGCATTTAGAGAGGACATGGAGGTACTGTAGTTGGAGTGAGGACAGAGGATGCAGAGGACAGAGTGAGATGGAGGAGGATGACTTTCAGTGGTGACCCCTGAAGAGGGAAAAGACAAAATAAGACCTTCCATGGTTTTATTAGAAACAAACCATACTGTATAGTAAATATCTTCTTGCTTCCCGCATGGTACAACTCTTTTTTTTATTTTTATTTTATTCATTCCAGATTAAAAACACACAAGAAAACTATTTACAAAAACAGCGTAACTCTTGGAAAAAGTAGCTGCTGTTACAGACAGAACTCGGATAAAAACAGAGCAGGTTTACTGGATCTCTGCTGCCTGCCTCTCCACACAGTCAGCTCAGGGCAGGGGCAGGACACGAGCGCAGCTGCGCTGAAACCACGCCCACGCACTGACACGCCCCCAGCGTTCCAGGGCAAGGCAAAATCATGTTTTTTCATGATTTTTGAGACTTAATTTTATAAGGTAAACAATGTTTTTAATCAGTCAGATTTAAATGGGTGATTAATAACACATATTTATGCCATGTGACAAACTAAAAACACACATTTAATTTCACTTTACACGGTCTTTAAGTTCTTAAAAAGCTCATTTTTGCAAAAACATCAAGATGCAGAAGAAAAGTGACACTAAAGTGCTTTGTTCGACTGTGACATCAGCTTAGATGTGCATTGCCATGATTGAGATAAACAGTATTGATGCCATTTGTTGTCCAGACCTTGGTGTTCTACAACACACATAAGAAGATCAACAAACTTCCTGCAATTCCTTTGCCACATCCTGCACATCTCTTGGCAAGACAAGGTGTAGAGGTATAGAGGTCCGGCCTTGCACTGGGTTTGGGTCTTTCTTGGGAAGTGATGGCTTTGCTGGTTGGGTAGTGTGTTGTCTAGATGACAACCACATCTCAAACCTCATCATGAGCTGGTGACTGGAAGGATAAGTGGCCATTCACAACTGTGATATGATTATGACTGCTAGAGAGACCTGAAGGATGTGAGCATCAACTCCAACTCCTGGGAGGAGCTAGCAGCTGATCTCTATACAGTACATACTGTATATGGAAAAGGACCTCACAGAAACATGCCAGAGCTGGTGAGGGTAGCCAAAGCCAAACTTCCACCAGAGCTGAGTCTACCTGTACCTGTGACATCTGTAGTCATGTCTGCTGTTATTATTAGAAATATATTAGGGAAGACAAAAGACGTAAGCATAAAAAGGTGTGTATGTTTTGTGTTTTCATACTGACCACCAGTCAGGGTGCAGATGTTAGGGATGGGTGCATGCAACCAGTCAAAGGAGACATCGCAGGTGATCACTGCTCTCGTCCTCATGTGCAAAGGTAAAGTAGAAAGGCATGTACAGTATGTGGTCAATAACGTGTATAATTTATATAAATTCCTTCCTGAATTTGACTTCTGGACAAATGTAGCACTAGCAGTTCTCATGCAGACCACTAAGCGTGTGAAGCTGTAACCATTCCAGGACAAATGTGGGGTTTAAAGCGCTGTCCTCGTCCCACCTTCAGCTGATCTGGAATGAACCAGCTCTGAGATGTGTAAAAAGGTCATTTCAGGTTTGGAGAGCATAGCTTGAAACCAAAAAGTGCTTGTGAGTGGGGCTGGCACACAGTCTGGCACACAGTCATCTCAAATGAGAGTAGAAGAGAGCAGACATGATGTGCAGAGAGTCCATCTCTTCTTTAGGTGTGTAAGACGCTGCATGAGTGGAAGGTTGTCTCAGGTCAGTCAGTGATGAAATGAGTAAGACTAAACTCTGGTCTGACAGCCACCTCAGGGCTCAAGCTGCTTTTAACTCAGCAGACCATGAAATTCTACTCTAGTAGAGATGATGTATCACGGGACACTCAGACTGAAAACTTTGTCAAACTGAAGTGCTACTAAAAACAGATCTAAACCTCAGCCTTTTTTATTTATTTATTTATTTATTGTAACATTTAGGTTTTCAGGGTGTTTTAAGGACATGCCGCAGTGTTGGCTCTGCTTTTTTGATTACCTATATTTTCAATCCCTTGAGCACATGCCGTTAATTACACATGTTAATGAAAACTTGTTTCAGGCTAATTGCAACTACCATCTTTAAATCCCACACTTTAAAGCAGTAGATCAGATCTTTAGATGTGGGGTTCTGTGAAAAGGTTATGATCTGTTCAACAAAGTTCAGTCAGGTCATCTGGATGGTTTCTTTGTTTTTTTTGTTGAGACATTTTGTCCTTCATCCAAAGGACTTCATCATGCTTAGCTTCTTTGGCTATGGCTGCCTCAGAGGAGTTGACGGGGAGAGGGCGGGTCTCAGAAACCATCTTATCACCATCAAACCGGTCGGTCCACTATGTGAATGTGCCGCTTGTGGCACTCAGTTTGTTGTGGCTCCTCGGACTGATGAAGTCCTTTGGATGAAGGATCAAATGTCTCATAAAAAAGAAGAAAAAAAAACAGAAAATAATCAGTTCAGATGACTTGACTGAATTTTGTTGGATTTTTTTTTTTTAACCTTGATTATTGAGCATGAACATCAACTTGGATGTGATGATCTTTTAATCTCTCCTTTTGTGTGCATCTTTTTTAAATTTCAGTTTAGAGGGAAAAAAAACATGTTTTTTGAGTGGAATGATGAGCTAACAGCTAATCTGCATGGGCCCGAGACTATCTTTGACTGGTGTGTTGGATAAAAACATTCTCTATTTATCTTACTTACTCAAAGAAGCCACACTCAGTGACAGGAGAAGATTTTTTAAATCAGTTTTACTTTCAAGGACAAACTTTCACAGTAGGTTTCACAGATATTGGAGCACAGTAACAAATCTGCCAGTGTGCAAGGCTTGTTTTTATATTTTTATATGCGTATCAGCTCGTCTAAGCTCACAGACAGACTCGGAGGTGACCTTGGACTGCCAGCTGCGCCTGATCAGCTCCTCATCCAGCTTTCTCCACCAACTCAACCACACGGTTCAGTTAACATTCTCAGACATAGAAGTTAAAAACATCCATGAAACCTTATTCAAATATTCCCTAACATAGTGTTTTACTAAAATGACTCCAAGCTATAAATTATTATTTATTTTTTGGGTTATTGGTTATGAGATATATGTAAAGATTGTCTTAAAATCCTTTATATCCCTGTTAATCTTACCTGCAGAAATGCTATGATATTGCTACAGGAAGTGCTTTTGGGCTGCACCTGAAGTGCTGAAGATTTGCCGATCATCAAGCATGAATTAAAACAATAAAAAACAACATTGTTGCTAAATTTGACTGAACCATCATCCTTCTTTTTCTAATCAGATCCATTTAAATATTATCAATTTATTAAACATTTCCGTTTTGTGTAAACTGACACATTAGTCTCTTTGTGTGGATTTTTTTTGTTTTTCTATTTTTTCCATGACCTTTTAAAAGAACGGCCATCACGTCTCAATTAGACAAGTTGTAACTAAAATATTAAACTTATTTTAGAAAAAAAAGCTAAAAATTGAATCTGCTGAATCCATTCAATGGTTTTCTCCATACTGGTTGTCCGTCTCCTCCTGTCCCATTTATTATTTATCCTGCAGTGAAGTCATGGTCTGTAAGAGGTGGAATATCTATCCAGCTGAGTTAAGCTGCACTTTGGAGAAAAAGGCCAATAAATCTTGTCCTCCAGCAGAAGAGTGGAACAGTTTTATTGCGTAAAAGGTGCAGCGCTTGAAAAGATCTACAGCCATTTAGGTGCTACTTAAAATTAAATTAATTTACCATTTGTCACTTGGACATTGACCGGAAAAAAAAAACAGTCTTAGATGTTTCAGGATTGTGATTTGTTTCATTCAGATCTGTGCATGTTTCTGTGTTTCCTTGCAGGAGGGAACACGAGCGCTCTTTGCTGACATGATTTATGGCATTTTGAGATATAGCTGTCTGAACATGTTTGGATGCACAAAAATACAATAATTATTTGCTCAATCCCAGACTGGGCTGATGTACAGAAGAGAGATTTTCCTTCTAGTAAGGTCATAAGTCTCAGCTTGGAGTTTTACTACAGGCTTATCGTTTTAACATTCAGCTGCTAAAACCAAACAGCCTCTGTGTATTTGTCTGTCTGTTGCAGTGCAATGAGCGGAATTGGAAATACCCCCCGCCCATCTTGTGAGCAGGATAACTTGAAAATAACTGAGGTAGTGACTTCCATTTTTGTGTGTCCAATCATTGAGGTAGCTGAAGGTTAATCCATGGTGGCCAAGGTCACCATTGGCCACCCACTGGAACCCCATTGCACCTGGTGGCAGATAAAATTGCTCCTTTTATTCACCAGGGTCTGTCACTCTGCGCCACCTCAGCCAAACAAAGAAACCTCACTCTGGTTTTGCACACAGTGTAGTTCCTACTTGCTTGAATATCATTAATCACACAAATAATAAATAAGTCTCTGCAATCTGGTCATGTTCCACTGCCTCTAAAAACTGCCATCATTAGGCCTCTTCTGAAAAAATCTAATTTGGATCCCGACATTTTTTCTAATTACCGCCCAATTTCCCACCTCCCATTTCTGTCCAAAGTGCTGGAGAAAGCAGTTGCTGCTCAGCTGCAGGACCACCTACAACAACACTCCCTGTATGAGAAGTTCCAGTCTGGATTCAGAGCAGCTCACAGTACTGAGACTGCATTGCTGAGAGTTACCAATGATGTCCTCATGGCTGCTGACACTGGTTCTCCCTCCATCCTTGTCCTCCTTGACCTCACTGCAGCTTTCGACACTGTGGACCATAGTATCCTCCTCCACCGTCTTCATGTGGAGGTCGGTCTCTGTGACACTGTCCTGGACTGGTCCAAATCTTTCCTCTCCAATAGGCTGGAATGAGTTAGTCTTGGCAACGCCAATTCCCAGACAGTCGGTGTCTCCTGTGGTGTCCCTCAAGGGTCAGGGCCGAGGCAAAGCTGAGCATTCTCCATATACGCTGCTCTACGCGCGCATTCTGTGCGCACGCGTTCACGGGCAGAGCTCTGCTTTCTTTCTCACATTAAATGCTCGCATTCTCGCTCCAAATCCTTGTTGTAATGTGATCAGCTGCGCGCAGAGCAGGACAAACTGAGGTCGCTGATTGGTCACTTGCTGACACGCCTACTGAAATGATTGACAGCTCAGTGATGCAAGCGCTGGCTTTGCTCCAGACGAGCAGCTGTTCGCTCCGCTGCTGCTGCTGCGGTCTTTCTAACTTTATATGTTAATATAAACTTCTAAAAAATAAAAATAAAAACAGGGAGCGCTATTCAAGCTGCTCACAGCCCACCAGGAAATAGATAAAACATTGCGTTGCCAGGTAGGACATGAATTCATTCATTTCAGTCATGGAGTGAACGGAGGATGAAGCGATTACTTGACTTTAGGCAAAAAACAAAAGAAAAGGCCTGATCAGCGATGAAGAAGAGGAATTTAATTCATTTGAGTGTCATACAAAACAGTCTGCCACCAGGGCAGTTTATTGTGAGACACCGCGCAAGCGTGCGCGGTCGTAAAAAAAGAGCTTTGAGCATTCACGCGAGCGTTCAAAAGGCTTGTGCAGCGGCGCACGCACGGCGCTCACACAGCGTGGCGCCGCGCTCGGTCCAGCGCGCAGCTATGCCTCGCCCTTCAGTTCTGGGGCCCCTGCTGTTTTCCCTTTACATGCTGCCTTTAGGTCAAATCATTAATCAGTTCAACATTTCTTTTCACTGCTATGCCGACGATACACAGCTTTACATCAGGACTGGAGCATCCTCATCATCCCCATCTCCATCTTCACTCACTGCCCTCTCTACCTGCCTGGAGGAAATAAGGGCATGGATGAATCAGAACTTTCTTCAATTAAACTGCTCCAAGACTGAGGCCATAATGATTGGCACCCCTCACCAGGTACAAACATCAACTTTAACAACAATCTCCTTCTCTGGACAAGACATCCCCCTCTCCACCTCTGTTACAAATCTTGGAATAAAAATGGACTCTCATCTTACATTTGAAAATCACATTAAGCATCTGTTTAAAACCTGCTTCTTCCATCTTCGAAACATCTCCAGACTTCGCCCATCTCTGACTTTTTCTGATGCTGAGAAGCTCGTCCATGCTTTTGTCTCCTCCAGGCTCGACTACTGCAACTCCCTGTTTATTGGAATCCCTGGCAAAAACCTTCAGAAACTTCAATATATTCAAAACAGTGCAGCAAGGATTTTGTTGAGAGTTCGTAAATTTGAACATATTACACCCATTCTCCATAACCTTCATTGGCTTCCTGTCACCTACAGAATTCAGTACAAAACTGCTCTCATTACACATCAATGCTTACACGGAACTTCACCAGATTATCTAAAGGACATTCTTGCACCATATTCATCCACCCGGTCTCTACGATCACAGAACAGTAATCTCCTTCACATTCCTCGAACCAAATTAAGGACCATGGGAGACCGGGCATTCTGTGTGGCTGCCCCCCGCCTATGGAACTCCCTCCCTGACTACCTGAGAGCTCCACAGTCACTGGTTGACTTTAAAAACGGCTTAAAGACTTTTCTTTTTAAGCAGCCCTATTCGGCCTCCACATGATTTTATCTTTGATCTTAGTTGATATTATTATTGATTTTACTTGATTTTATCACTTGTTTTATTTGATTTTTGCTTTTGTTGCACTCTGTAGCGCTTTGAGATTTTTATTAATGAAAAGTGTGTTATAAAATAAATTCATTATTTTTATTATATCTTGCACAAAAAACATTGTTTACCTGCATTCCCTGTTCAGTTCCAGTCTAGAAAACACTCATGTTGGAATCTACAAACATTCACTATTCATATTGTGGGAGTTCTGCCCCGCCAGCTCCTGCTGCAGTCAGACTCTAATTAGCCACATCTGTGATCCTGAGACTTGAAGAGAATGAGGAATATGAGGCCTCAGAAGGCACTTGGCAAGCGCTGGAGCATTACCTGCCAATGGTAGTCTTGTTCTAGCCTTCTACTTGTGGTCAAAGCTAAATGTTAATGACATGCATTTTCTGCGCCTCCAGCGAGTTGCCTTTGATGTCCTGTTTTCCTGATCCTCTGTGGATCTCAGCCTCATCAGCTGCCGCCACGCCTTCCTACCACTTGCCTTTCACCTGCACGTCCTTCGCCTGAAACCTTTTGGGTCAACTCTCCCCACGCTTGACCTCAACCACCAACATAAGAAATAACTACAATAACATTATCGCCCTTGATGTCCATGACTCTAACCCTCTCTCTGCTCCTCAAGGTTCCAGACCCTCCCTGGCTTATTGCATATATCTCACCTTGTAAGTAAACAAGGCAAAAATGATGCTGAGTCTTGGTCTCTGTTCTCATTGGTCCTTATATCTGGATATAGCCATAATCGTCACACAAATACCTCATCAATGGGGGACATCGGCATACTGCTTGTTTATCTCGTGGACCATAACATCCTACTTAAACCCTGTCAATAAAGAGTGGGAAAGATAAGTAATGTGTATTCTGGATCGCTTAAAAATTAATTTGATTAAATAACCAGGAGTAATAGTTTAGTTCTATATTGTCTCAACAACATAAAAACTTCTGAATTCTCCAGCCTAGATGTGAGAAATGAGATCAGTCAGCTTTTGACCTTTACCCCTGGGTATCTTAATGTAACAACAATACATCAATAGGAAGCATGTTAAGAATCGCATTTTGTATCATTGCTTGACGAACACTGTTGGTTTGAGTTTCAAGTGGCATTTGTGGGTGGCAAAGCAGAGTTAAAAAGCTTAGCTCTTAGGAAATGTCACTCAAGACACAACGTTTGAGTCTGACCAATGAGAGTGTGGCGTTTCCTCACCTGAAGCGTTTCTGTTACACCGCCCGTGTGTTTACGTCATGGTCATCAGCGAAAGAGAATGCACTCTTGTTCTGTGCTGCGTCAGAGTCCAGCTCAGGTAGATGCCCACGGCTTCTCGGTTGCGAAGCATTTTACAGGGATTAGGGAAATGTCAAACGATGTAAAACTATCCCCAAAGACAACCATCA
>JBBPBX010021515.1:0-18993 GCA_038048925.1 Garcialebias charrua | reverse complement strand
ATCACAGTCACAGGATAGCCTGGATCTGTTTAATTCAGAAACATTTCAGATTGTTGTATTTTTTTTCTTTAGAGTTGTAGATTTAGGCAGTATCATATTCATTGAAATAAAAGCAAATGTGCTTAAAAACAAAAGTGTTCAGACCCTTTTTTAAATGTATTTATGTTGTGAAAACCCTACTCTGGGGTAAAAACGGAATCATCTCTAAAGGCTGCATTTCAATGGTCTGCAATTAGTGGACATTAAAAAAACTGCAAGAAAACATCAGTTTTTTACTTGAAATTAGAGTAAATTCACTTGTTTTTTTATGTCACACTCATTGCACAAATGTTTCACAAAACTTGATGGATTTTTATTTTTTTTTTTGCCTGGAGTGCACATTGCACAAATTTAATACGACGTTAGACAACATTTTCGTGACAAATGTTTGATTTGTGATACATTGCAAGGATATATCTGGAAGAGCAGTGCAGTATGCTTGCAAATAAAGATCCCTTAACCATATGGATACTAAGTTTCTTCCCAGTCAAGGATTAATTTTGTCTTCAGACATCATGCGATATAAACTTGACAGGAAGTGCAGGATGAGAAATAGGCTGTCCTTCTGGAGGCTTAAGTAAATGTGGCATTTCACTGAGAAGCAGCCCTAAAAAATGCATGAAAACGTTTTCGTTTTCCATAGCAGTTTCACTGAACGCTGACCATCAAGCTGGGTGTCCAGTTTTTGAAAATCTTAGCTTTTTTGCATGGCTTGCAGAACTGCATTGTTGGCTGCGCACATTATTTTGTTGCGCATCCTTAGCTAATTTTGTACCCATCTTTAGTTTAATCTGCTGGAGTTGGCTTTTGAAAAAGCAGATTTGGACCAGTTTTTCAACAATTATTAATCACTGGTGTAGTGTTTTATGGACATGTACATATGCCTCAGAGGTTTGTGTAAGAGAGCTCCAGCCCGTTTGTCAAAATGCACTTCTGGCGCTTTTGAGAGAAGCTGCAGCAGAGTTCAGATGCCTTTAAGACATGCAAGACAACTTGACAATATACATGTTCAAAACTCAAGCCATCTTCCTGGAAGATTAGAACCCCCAAAAGTCACAGAACATTCAGTTGACATTATTCGGGGCACTCACTCATGAAAGCTGCTTGCCAACTACTCACAGCCCAGTAAGGTACAGCCATAAAGCATGGTAACACAACATGTAATGTCCACCTCTTGTCTTTAACCTGTCACAATTTGTGTCCCTACAGCCCTCACAAACTTTTCATATTTCTAACAATTTCTGACTTGCAGAAACCAAAATGAGAAGGGTTTGAGATTAGATCCAGGCACTCCTTTGAACACAATTAAAGTGCACATGAGAGCAAGGCCCTGAGACTGACAAGGAACATTTTGGAAACCCCCTCACAAATCTAAAAAAGCTAAGTCTGGTCCTCTGGACATTTTTGTCCAGAGGACCAGACTTAGCTTTTTTAAAATGTTCTACCTGGATTATTGAGCATGCATCAGGGTATTTTGGACCTCTCACAAATGCTGTCATGTTGACAGTCCCATCCCAGTGAGACACTGACACTTTCAAGTTCAAGTATCTTTAGTGTCATTCGCATCACATGTGATACATGAGGTGGAACAAAATTGTGTACTCAAGGTCCCAGTTGCACCCCAAAATAGCAAAAAGTCTATTAAAAGAAACAGTTTATAAGGATCTAAGATATACACTAAGATATACGCTAAACAAACACTAAATGGTATGTTAGAAGAGCTAAGATATACGCTAAACACTATTAATGTACAAATGTAAATAATATGGTGTATTAAGCAGCAGCCCAAAGACGAGTCTGCGATGAGTAGATGGGTATGAATGAATACAGTGGCATGAGATAATCAGCAGCATGAGATCAGCAGCACGGATAAGTCACCTGTTGCACATAGGCTGACATTCCATAGCCTGTCTTGTTATTCACAGTGACGGGTGACAGAACAGAAGTCAAGAGAAGTATTTTTGATAAAAGTATAGTGTGATGAACATTTCCTGCAACAGAAGCCTTTGGTTTTGTAACTGTCCGATTTTTTTTTTGACAGTTTTTGCAAGCTAAAAGATCAGCTTGCAGCTTTGAACAACATTCAACAGGAACTAAGATGGCTAAACTCTCCAATGTACAATAGTTTTTATTCATTGTGCTCACTCAAGACAATAAAAAATAATTATTGAAATATAGATTTAGTCACATGAACTAAATCCAAAGAGCTGTATTTTTTTATTGCATGCCACTTGCTTTGAAAACAGTCAACTATTGATGTCTGGAAGGGAAAAAAAATGTATATTTTTCATAATTAAAACCAGAAAACTACAACCTCTACATAAAAACATTTAGTTTTTTAGTTTTATTATGAAAAATATACATCATTTTCATTCCAGACCTATATTCCTGGTGCATATTCAGAATTTGGTGAACCAGTTCTCTCCTGATTTTTTTTTCATGGCAGCATAATGTGTACTTCTTTATTTTAAATATGAGAATGCTGCACTTCTTTTCAGGGAAGTTCGTCATTGCTTAAAAACGGGTGTGTACTTTCTAAGACATACCAAAGCATCAAGGCATTTAATGCTGTAGACTGGTTCAAATACATATTTTATGCCAACCCACCCTTATACGAGTTTTTTTATAATGGGTTCACTGTGAGGTTTCCAGCTGCAGTTTGTTACTGAGGAGTTTCTGTTCACTGGTGTAGAAAAGAGACATCCATGCAAATAGAACAACTCCAAGACCCAAAACACAGACGTTCTGCTTTAGCATGCACCCTGACACTCACAATTATACAGCCTCACAACCGGTGACAGCATAAAAGCAACAAAAATTAATTGTATTTTTTCCTGAAACCTAATCGTATAATTAGAATTATTATTTGCCTGAAGCTTTCCTCTACCAGGGTGGCTTTTGCATTTTCTGGCACTCCCTCTGATTGGTGGAGAAGCATCGTGGGCTGGGGTTATGAAGAGTTTCTCAATTATCAACACAAAAAGCATCCAAAAGACATTCCCTTTGGCTTAAAGATTTAAAGTTTCCATTTTAGGTCTGTGTTGGTGTCGCAGTGTAGTGACACACCCTGGAGTTTCACCTTTTGAATGGACACGTGAGAGCGCAACGCCTTGAATGTCAACAAAAAACAAAACACGACACGGAACAAAAACCCTCGTACAACTGAGAAAGTGCTATTAGTTTAGTTAATCCTAAAACACACTTTTATATGAGGTTTATGTGTGTTTTTTTCAGTTGCTGTCACTATAAATTATCTTGAGCATAAACATACAAATGTGATCAAATCAGGCCCTGGGACCTGTGTTTAGCTGTTTCTCTGCACCCAGATCCAAGAGATAGATGGATGGATGGATGAATGAATGGATGGATGGATGGATGAATGGATGGATGGATGGACAGAACCTGATATGTTACACTAGCATTGTAACCACTGTATGTGTTTACACTCCAATCCTGATGGGACTCAAGATCAGATAACTCTTGCTTGTTTATTTTCATAGTATTTAATAGTCGTCAATTTTTTTCGAGACTTACCTTAAACAAATACCAGAATCACAACAGTCCCTAAATCTTTAATTTTCTTATAATTTAATACAAAATGTGGTTAATTGTTCCATACAAGTAACATTTTCATCCATGACTTTTGGTTAATGCTTGATGTTACGCCACACGTGGAGCTGATCTTTTCAGGAGTGTGGTGTTTGGCTGCAGCTGCAGGTTCGACACCTCACCATCTCTGGGTTTGACTCCCACAAACAGCCGACCCATGCAGCATTGGCTTTGTCAGTAATTGCTGTGTGCAGTCATTACTGGGCTCTCCCCAGCTCTTTGCCGTGACCAAACCGTCATTGTTGTGGTGTTGTTCCTGTGTTGTAATCACAGGCAGATGGTTGTAGCCTCTCCATCTGGACGGGATTTTCCCTCTGCAGATAAATGAGGTCTGCTCACAAAGGGAGGTGTGATGTCAGCTGTTTGCAAAGGAAATGACTTTGAGACTTTTGTGGGATTTCATTTGTAGGTATTTTGTTTAGATGTATGTCCTAAAGAACCTCTCATCATATTATCCTAACGGCCACTTGAAGGTTTTGCTTTAGGTTTCACCCTTTGGTAGCTACATTATTATCATATTCATACAAACGTTTTACGGTGAAACCATAGTCTTTTTAAAGCTTAAATGTGTGATAGTTTTGGCATTTTTCTGTAAACACCCACATATCAGAAACTCCTATTTGACCAGCCAGACTCTGTGCTCACCAGTGCAACACCCCCTCCTCTCCTGTGCTTATTTGCCATTCACAACATCTACCTCATCTTAACTGCTACACCTCCCTATACGCAGCAGAAGTGCATTTCACCCCCACTCCCTATTAAAAAGGCATTTTATACTCCATCTGTTCTCGTTGAAGTTGTTGCATGACACAAATCGCATCATTTTGTTCTCGTGGTAGCTTCGTCCGCCCCTTCTCGAGTCGACACAAGGTCCAGGTTGAATTTTTCCTCATGCACAAAGTATTGTGGGATTTGTCAGAAGTTCATGGGCATCTACGTTTATGTGGAAAAGTGCTCAGACAGCAATGCCATCATTTCATCTCAACTACTCCTCTTCCAGAAACTGGCTGCTGTGCGTGCAAGCAACATGGACAGCAGTGAGAAAATACATCTGTCAGTATAACTTCCAGACACACAAACAAATGGCCTAAGATTTCTGGGAAAAATTAGAGCGGGTTGGTCACTGACTCACCCGTCTTAAACATTTGAATTTTCACACTGAATCAAGACCCAAAAATCTGTCAAAATGTATTCTCCATGTCCTCTGACAGACTATTTATTACTGCCACGACTAAAAGTTTGCAAGGTAGCTAACACACCAAAAGAAAACCACCAGAATCACAAAATTGTTGTGAACACAGACAAGTCGGTTCGCTGCTGCTGGTTAATAGTCCACCGAATACACGGCACAGCGTGATTGTCTCAAGTGAACCAAGTTAATGTAGTGAGTAATTCAGGATAACCCCGATCCATAAAGCAAACCAGATTCACCTGCTCTAATGGAGATTACACAGACATTGTGAATGGTGGAATCCATCCATCCATTATCTTCCGCTTGTTCCGAAGTCGGGTTGCGGGGGAAGCAGCTTGAAAAGGGAAGCCCAGACATCTCTTTCCACAGCCACCTCTTCCAGCTCTTCTGGGAGGATTCCAAGGCGTTCCCAGGCCAACTGAGAGACATAGTCTCTCCAGAATGCCCTGGGTTTTCTTTGGGGTCTCCTCCCAGTCAAACATGCCCTAAGCACCTCCCTAGGGAGGCGTCCAGGGCGCATTCTTACCAGATACCCGAACCACCTCAACTGGCTCCTCTCGAGGGTTGAACCTCAGATCCAAGAGGAACAATTTGGGTTTCATCCTGGCCGTGGAACACTGGATCAGCTCTTTACCCTCACTAGGGTCCTTGAGGGGTCATGGGAGTTTGCCCGTCTTGTCTACATGTGTTTTGTGGATTTGGAGAAGGCATTCGACTGTGTTCCTTGGGTACACTGAAGGGGGTGCTCCATGAGTATGGGATTGGGGGCCCGTTGCTACAGGCTGTTCAGTCCCTATACAAGCAGTGCGAGAGCTTGGTTCGCATTGCCAGCAGTAAGTCGGACCCCTTCAGGGTGGGAGTTGGACTCCACCAGGGCTGCCCATTGCCACTGATTCTATTAATAACTTTTATGGACAGAATTTCTCGGTGCAGCCAGCTGGCGGAGGGTTTCCGGTTTGGTGGCCTCAGGATTCATTCCATCTCTGCTTTTTGCAGATGATGTGGTCCAGCTGGCGTCATTGTGCCGTGATCTTCAGCTCTCACTGGAACGGTTCGCAGCCGAGTGTGAAGCGGCTGGGATGAGAATCAGCACCTCCAAATCTGAGGCCATGGTCAGGGTGGATTGCTCTCTTCAGGTCGAGGGTGAGGTTCTGCCTCAAGTGGAGGAGTTCAAGTATCTCGGGGTTTTGTTCACGAGTGAGGGAAGAATGGAGCGTGAGATTGACCTATAGATTGGTGCAGCATCTACAGTATTGCGGACTCTGTACCGGTCCGTTGTGGTGAAGAGAGACCTGAGCTGTAAGGCAAAACTCTCTGTTTACCAGTTGGTCTATGTTCCTACCCTCACCTATGGTCACAAGCTCTGGGTAGTGACCGAAAGAATGAGATCATGGATACAGGCGGTGGAAATGAGTTTCCTCCGTAGGGTAGCTGGACTCTCCCTTAGAGATAGGGTGAGAAGTTCGGTTATCCGTGAGAGACTCAGAGTAAAACCACTGCTCCTCCACATAGAGAGGAGCCAATGGTGGAATCCATCTGCTAGAATGTGAGTTCTTAGGATCTCTGCTTTGTGTGTCTCCTGGACTATAAATGATGTGTGCAAATACAAATATCTCACAACCATGTGAGTGTGAGATGACTTATTGGCTTCTGATTTGAGTGTAAAACACCCTTGAACCAGAAAGTGTGCCCTCACTCAGCACATACGACAGCTTGTGTCAAAATGTGATTACTTCATAGCAATGATGCAATATTCTGTCATTCCTTATCTAGCAACCCTGTTATAGCAGCTGGTTGTTGTTTTTCTGCCTTCACTGGTAAGATAAACTTGCTTTTCTGTAATATTTTATACCAGATCTATGCCAACATGTTTGTTTTGGTAGGGTTTTCAGTGTTTTTCGCCCCATGTTCTTGAATTCCAGGGTGGCTCTAGTGAGCAGTTACAGCTGCTGGTCATTTCCCCTGTTTTGTTGCAGGACTATTTAAGGATTCAGATGAACTCCATTCTCTGCTGGAGCATTATCATACCTATACACGTGCCTCCAGCCTTTTAGTGCACTCAGTGCTAAAAGTACTTACCTTGTGTTTTTTCCTTGTGTTTCAAGAGACGTGCTGACCTCAATCTGATCTTCCTGGAAGACTTACCTGATGATTTAAGGCCTTGTATGTTGTACCTGCACAATCCAACCACTTGCTTTCATCTCAACTGGATCTTCACTGCCCCTCTACTTGGACCTAGATGTTTTGGAAACCCACTGCATCCTCCTCCTGCTGCAACAAACCAAACAAAACGTAAAGAACCAGGAACCAACAGTTAATATCTACAACCAAAGATCTTTTTCAAGGAACTAACCCATCTCTTCCATTCACAGACCTCCTGATCCTTGACTGTACATATATATACTTCTACACTATAAATAAGTCAAAGTCAACTTTATTGTCAGAACTGCAATATGTACAGGACATACACAGGATTGAAATTGCGTTTCTCTCAGTCCCTCGGTGCAACAGTAACCATTTAAACACTAAAACACTGAAACATTTAATAAACATAAGCATAAAATAGTAAAAGTGTAACACTGTCCTGAGTTTTTGCATAGTAGTATAAAAGTATGAAAATTGATAAATCACTTTAATTATATTTGAGTCTGACTCTGTTGTTCTCTCAGTCCGTTCTCTCTGGGATCTCGATTGTGACAATTTATTGGAGCAGCATAGATTTATTGCAGTAAAGATGGCAAAAAAATTTACCGTATTTTTCGGAGTATAGGTTGCACCTTTTTATCATTTTTTCATGGCCTGCGACCTATACTCGGGTGTGACCTATATATGGCTTTTTATAAAATAAGCTGATTTGTAATCATTTATTAACAAAAATTAAACTGAGACACACTCTTACAATAATGTCAGCTAACAAATATATTTTTTAGGTGTTTATCCTGCTAAAATTATTCATTTATTAAAGAAAAGTTCAGCTCAGACACATATTTGCTATAATTTTTTTATCAAACAATTAATTGTTTTTAAGTGTTAATCTTCTTAAAAGCCTTGCTGTGTGCTCCTGTGGAAGAGACATTTGCAGCAGAGCTAAACACGGTCCACATTTTGACGTAGGTGCAACCTATATATGGATTTTTCCAATTCTTTGTCAATAATTGGATGGTGCGACCTATACTCAGGTGCAACCTATACTCCGAAAAATACGGTACCTTTAAAATGGGCATGCATCATTCACAGAAATGTTAAATGCAACACAATTCTATTCACAGTATTTTTTTAAAGGTGATATTTCTGACTCTAAAAGAACTTCCTAAACCTGGTGTTTGGTAGTGCAGCAAACTTGTAAAGCAATAACTTTTTTTATTCATAAAAAATGTTTTGCTTGTTGGAACTTTAGTCACTGGGTTGTTGTTACTCAGAGTTGCTAAAACATTCATGGTGCCAAAAGTCATGGAGTTCTTAAAAATACACCTCATGTCTCCCAAAGGCCTGGAGGGGATTTGTGGATTTTATATCAGGCTTATAAATTAAAATGCGCGAATTAAAAATGCCATGTTATTGTGATAAGTCCAAGGACTTGAATAATGTTTGTTCATATATGTCATGATAAACTTTGGCCGAATGTTCAGAGAACAGATTGTTTAAAAAACGTGTAAAGGATTAGCTGTTCCTCTGAAACTTTGTAAGGTCAGGAGGAATGTAAGAAAATTTCCAACTTTGTCATTTTGCCCTGAAAGTTTTGAAAATTATGGCCCTCTTAACAGTTCTTTTTCTTTTTTTATTATGCAAGTGTGGTTGTATTTTTTATAGTTTCTAATTTAATCCAGTACACTTGGGGCAAAAGTTGGTTCTTAATGTTTTCTGGAACATCCTAGCAAAGAATGAGTTACAGAAAAAAATACAAGGAAACAGCTAATCTCATATTAAAACCTGTTTAACTGCATTTCTAGAGAAGCAGTTCAAAAGTATCAGACATTTCTTCACAGAATGTACATCACATCATCATAAAAGTACGTACCTTGTGTAAGTAATGGACAATAAATGTTGTTAAACCTCAGTTTATTTCTGAAAATGTTTTTTTGTATACCTCAAAGAAATCAATAAATAACTCAGAACCATGTGTCTAACAAGCTAAAACGTCAGTTTAAACCTGGTCTTTTGTTGGACCTGGTTAAAGTAGACAGTGTTTCATTGTTTAATATTATCCTTCTGAAGCTTCTTTTAAAAATTAATTGCATCTTTGGCAGCTTGAATGAGCTCAAATTGTGTGTTTTGGCTGCTATTGCATACAGCCTGTGCATCAATGTAATTATTGAAGATCCCACTTCTGACACCAGTTTACGGCCATGCAACATGGACATGCCCAATTTTGTCTGATCTCAGAAGCTAAGCATGGTCGGGTCTGGATATTACTTGGATGAGAGACCGCCTGGGAATTCCAGGTACCGTAAGCTTTATGGGACTGAGAAGAAGGGCAGCCGACTTGGGACCAGAAAGTTGTGGTTCGACTCCCAGCCATTCCCACATGTTGTGGTGTCTCTGAGAAAATGGTAAATGAACTACACTTATATAGCACCTTTCTATCTGAACAAGATACTCAAAGCGCTTTACACTACAATCCGTGCCCTCATTTACCCATTCATATAGCACTCTACTATATCTCTACAAAGATTAATCAGTAATTTATCACATTCATACACTGATGGGACACACATCAGAGGCAATGAAGTGTTCAGTGTTTTGCCCAGGGACACTTGGGCATGTGACTGCTGGTGGAATTAGAATCAAACCCCCAACTCTTCCATTGGAGGACGACTGCTCTAATCACTCAGCCACAGCTGCCTCAGCAAGACACTCAATCCCTAATTGCTCTCTGGTCTCTCAATAGCTGCCCACTTCTCCACCTGGGTGTAACTCAGGTGCAATGGGTTAAATGCAGAGCACTAATTTCGTCATTGTATGGGTAACGGATTCTTTTTTGTGTGTGTGTTGAGACATTTCATCCTTCATCCAAAAGGACTTCATCAGTCTCAAAAAGAAACAGTCCAGATGACCTGACCGAACATTGATGGATTTTGTACCTGGATTGTTGAGCATGAACTTTGATGTTTTTGAACCACTTTGGCTATGGCTGCCTCAGAGAAGTCGACGGGGGAGAGGGCGGGCCCCAGAAACCATCTTATCACCAGTAAACTGGTTGCCCCACTATGAGAGTGTGCTGCTTGTGGGACTCAGTTTGTTGTGGCTCCTCAGACTGATGAAGTCCTTTGGATGAAGGAAAAAATGTCTCAACAAAAAAAGAAACCATTCAGATGACCTAACTGAACTTTGTTTGATGATAATAACTTCTGCTCATTTTCTATACAGAACCTCTTGTATCGTCTTTACATTTGATCACTTTATTCTCTCCTAGCTTTGTTTATTCACATCCTCTATGACTTTTATGCTTTTTCTATTCCGACCTGTAAATCTCCCATTTTCTTTAAGTGGGTCCTGGGCATGTGTCCCAGGATTTTTTTTTAAATCTGTGCACTCATCCATCAAACCAAGAATTCATCTCTCTGACAGAGTAAATCGACCCTTTACATTAATTGTATTTCATTATGACGAACAGATCCCATACATAATTTTGAGGAGTGAACTTAGAGGTGAATCTAAGCGACTTTCCTGTGGTTGTTGGATGTATCTGAATGTGGAGGTTTTCTGGAATGTAAACACGTCTCGATTAGTTCTACTCTGCTATGATTGTGCAATATTTAGCACTTGGGGCTTTAGAGAAAAAAACTACTCTTAACAATGGCCTCAGCAGTTTGTTTGACAGTTTAACTGCGCCTGCTCGCTGTCAAAAGCTTTGACTCACGTTTCACCTGCGTTTCCTGTCGTTTCAACAAAACCAAAACTGCATTCCCATGATGCATCATTGTTGTGTCTGAGAATTTCTTGTCTGCTTTAGGTAAATTCACATGATGTGGTCTGACCACAATCCATGTTTCCACTGCATCCATTCCAGATGCTTCAGAGGCCAGAGGAATTGACGCTGCTTCTTTACAAGGTTAACATGAAACTTATTTTAGAGCAGTCTTAAGTTTGCACTGACTGCAGTAAAAAAATGAGTTCTAGACCAAATAATTGTACTTTTCTAAAGTGTGTTCTTCGCATATATTAAACCTTTTCTGATTTATAGTTGCATTTTCCTCATTTTTATCACAACCAGTTAATTTTATGGCTAATCAGAACTGTAGGGGAACACTTCACCTCAGAAAGACATCACCTCAGCTCAAACAAACAAAAGAGTTCACCTCACTTTAGGCAAATATTATTCATGCGTTTTGTGTTTGAAACAGTTAAAACAAGATTAATCCGTTCCCTTTGGAATGAGCAGACATATTTTATTCAGTCTCAGCTCACAAACTTTGCAATTTGACACAAAAAATAAGAAACTGTCACTGTGTTAACTTCACTGCAACATGAACTCATTTCCTCGGGAAACAAACAAACTGTTTTAATGAGCTTGTGTTCAACTGACCTCGGAGTTTGAAAAACTGAAAGTTATGCACCATAACTCATGTTCCCTGAAAGAGGGAACGAGGTGCAACACTATTGCTATGGGAAATTGCGCCCCCGCGCGATTACATGAAGGAATACATTCACACCTTTCCGGCAGGGGGCGTCAGCGTCACCCCAGAGGCCCCGCCCTCTGGGTACTTAGACGAGGACGCCCATCCAAACGGTCTCCAAGTGCACTTCACCGAGCTTGAGCATTGAAAAGAGCAAACTGTGTTGCACCTCGTTCCCTCCTTCAGGGAACATGAGTTATGGTGCATAACTTTCAGTTCCCTTATCAGTCAGTCACTCGGTGCAACACTATTGCTATGGGAACGTAATTTATTCACGCCTTTGAAATGCTCAGTAAAATGCATGCTTGTGAGAACTTCAGCCTTATACATCAGGCGTTTTGGCTGTTCCCTACTCTGGGTTAGAGAGTACAGCCTGAGTGACGTCACATGCAGTGACATCCAAACTATAATGCTTTGCAAACGTGTTTGTTGAACTCCAGTTTGCAGCAGCACAGATGTTTGCAACTGGTACGCCCTTAAAAAAGGGACCACGAGGCCGCTAGGCCTCGAGTGGAATGGGCGTGTACCCCAGAGGGCACCTGTTGACCTTTGTTGCTGTATGCCCTCTCTAAGGCCTCGGTCACCCAGTGTGAGAGGCTCTGCTTTGAAAGGGCTCTGCCAGCAGCTGGATTGGCAAAACATACGAACAGCTGGTTTGATTTTCTCCAACTGACAGTACTTTCAATGTAAGCACTTAGGGCCCTGACAGGGCAGCGTGCATTCCACCTCATCTGTTCTCCAGAGAGGACAGGGTAGGGAGGAAACTTTGAGAAACCAGAATCCAGACTTCTGGGATATAGAGTTGGAACTTTTGGCACGTATGCAGTGTTTGGACGTAGGGTGACCTTTGACCCGTCAGGGGCAAACCTATTACACATTGGGTGTACAGAGAAAACGTGGAGGTCACCACACGTTTAGCTGAGCAAAGAGCTAAGAGCAAGGCAGTTTTATAAGATAACAAATCTATCTTAATGCTGCTAATCGGCTCAAACGGAGGCTCACAAAGAGCATCCAGGACTAACTGTAGGTCCCAATCAGGGGCCAAAGTCCTGCTGGGGGTCTTTTCCTCAGTACGCCCTTCATGAAGCGTATCCTGAGAGGGTGAGCACCGGGTGTTTTACCCCTCCAGCCTTCGTGGCATGCCGAGATGGCTGACAAAAACACCTTAATGGTGGAAAATGAGCGGCCTTTCTCCAGCAGGTCCTGTAAAAAGGTGAGGAGTTGGACCAAGTCACAGGAATATAAAATAATATTCCTCTCCGGACACCAAGCCTCAAAAACACGCCATTTATGAGCATAGAGAGTCTGAGTTGTCTGTGCTCTGGCTCCTTGTATCGTGTTTATGACGTTGCTGAGAAGGCCAGAGGCCATCAGCCTGTTCCTCTTAGCGGCCAGGCTGAGAGCTGCCACAGTTCTGGACGTGGGTGAAAGAGCTGCCCGTGTGCCTGAGTCAACCGGTCCCCATGGGGGAGCAGCTGCCACGGTGTTCCTGACGACAGTGAGATTATCTCTGGGAACCACGGTTTCTGTGACCATCTGGGGGGCTATTGATATCAGGGAAAGAGCTCCCTTGCGTACACGTTCCAATGTCACCTGAATCAGAGGGATGGGGGGAAAAGCGTAATTTAGCACCCCTGCTGGCCAGCTGTGGGCCAGGGCATCTGTTCCCAGTGGCGCGTCTGTTTCCTCCAGAGAGAAGCACAGAGTGCAGTGCGTGCTGGTTTTGCATTCAAACAGATCGACGGATGCCCGCCCGTATCGTGACCAGATCTGGTCCACGACCCGTGGGTTCAGCCTCCATTCTGAGGCTAACAACGGTCCTCTTGAGAGGGCGTCTGCCCCGTGGTTTGTCTCGCCCGGGACGTATGTCCCCCTCAGGGACATGCACCATGTGAGTAGCTTGTGTGTCAGACCGAGGAGGGGTCGGGACCTTGTCCCTCTCTCCCTGCTGAGATAGGACACTGTTGTCCTGTTGTCTGACTTTACCAGGACATGTTGTCTTGCAATCAGCCCCCTTTTCCTTTGAAAAAGTGTTTCATTGACAGGTAAACAGCCTTCAATTCCAGGGAGTTGATGTGTAATCTTGCTTCCCGTTGTTTACAGAGGCCTTAGGCGTTCTGGTTTCTGCAGACTGCTTCCCATCCTCCCTTTGAGGCGGTCAGACACTCTGAGCTGATCAGAATCCTCCCTGCATGCCTGAGGGGGGGCAGGACATATTTGTTTGTTTAGCCATACTTGCAGAGCACGCATTTTTAATAGTGCCTGTGGCACGTAGAGAATGGCTGCTGCCAGCCGGCCCAAAAATGTGCTGGCAGAGCTTGAGGGACCCTCTCTGGCCCAGTTGAAAACGTGCCAGACAGAGGCGTATCGAAGAAATACGCTCCTCTGAAAGGCGTGCTTTGTACGACATGGTGTCGATCCGTACTCCCAAAAACACGGTAGTCTGGGATGGATTCAGATTGCTTTTCTGCAGGATACATTTGTTTGTTGATCCATATCTGCAAAGGGCGTATTCTTAATAGGGCCCGGGGCACACAGACAATAGCTTCTGCCAATAGGTCCGAGAGACTCTGGCATAGCTTGAGAGGCACTCTCTGGCCTAGCTGGAACGTGCTAGGCAGAGGTGGAGGGCTGAAACCCATGCCTCTGAGAGCCTTGCCCTGTACAGTGTGGAGTTGAGCTGTACTCCCAGAAATACGGTAATCTGGGATGTCTGCTGTGTCCAGGAATAGACAGATCTTCTAAATAATTCAGAACTCTGACCTTTAATCCCTCAGTGGGGTCAGGCCCGCATCCAGGCATTTTGTGAAGGCACGGGATGCGGTTTTCAGATCAAAATGTACTGCCAAAAAAACTCGGACGCGGAGCCCCTGAAGGCAGAGCGGAGATATTTTCTGTGGCAGGTTAGGATGTTCATGTGGAGGAAAGCGTCTTTCCGATCCACCGTGCAGAAGTAATCTCTCGATTGAACCGAGCAGATGGCTCGTCTGAGTGTCAACATCCTGGGTTTGCATGTCTTTCTTCTTCTGTTCATATCCCGGAGGTCCAAGATGGGCCTCAAGCCCTGTTCCCATTTTGGGACCAAGAAGTACTCAGTAGTCTGAGACTTTATTGTCGTGTGTGGACGGCAATTTCTCTTTATTACACAAGCGTCTGAGTGTTCTTGTGTGTTTAAACGTTCTGAACCAGCTAGTCTGTGCTCCTCTAACACAGGTACTGGTGGTAAAAGTTCAGCATTTTCTCTTCCTCTGTGAGTGAAAGCATCTGTAATGGTGCAGGGGCATCTCAGGGTCATGCAGACCTCTGCTTTCTCTCTGCACCACAGAAGAACTGCACAGAGATGTGGCTTTTCTTTTCCTTTTGTTGGTGGTCCCTTGCAGCTCCTGCAGCTTTTCTGCCTGGCGGGCCTGCAGCATCGAGGCCACTCGTCCTTGTCCACCCCACCAGGGTTCCTCGGGCCCTGACATGGTTAACGTCCGAGAGTCATCCATAGCCTCATGGGTGGATAAGCTCTCAGCGTCACGATGTTCTCGTCGTGGGCATAGGAAGACTACCAGTTAGCGTAGCTGAACAGGTGAGCTGAAATTCCTCCTCTTGGACTGTGCTAGTCAGAGAGCCTCTTTGTTAGCCGGGGCTAAACGTGGAGGTACTCGTGAGCCTGCAAGCGGTGCTAAACGGGCCATTGAGTAGTGCAGCATCGGTAAATGAACTTAGTTATGCAATGAACTCTACTGTCGATTCAGCTACACAGGATAGTGAAACAGGCAAAACATGAGAAGGTTAGCTAGCAAGCTAGACCAAGCATTTTCACATACCTCACGATGGAGTCCTTCGTTGTCTGCTCATAGCCGCGCTAATCGTGTTAGCAACGCTAATCGTCCGCCCCGTGTTGTCATGGGTGCTCTTGGTTAGCCGGGCTAACCGTGGAAGCTAGCCAGTTAGCAGCGGGGTTACTCGATTTTCTCTCGCCTTTCTCCGGGGTCATACATGAGAAAAGCGTTGAGTGTCTTCGCATGTGGCATCCCTGAGCCAACCGGACAGGCCTCGTGGGTGTCCACTGCTGAAAGTGGGTAGCCAGATCCGCTGAAGCAGGTTCGGGAGCCGGAGCTTGCTGGCCTGCTGAAGTTCTTCGTCCGAAGAAGTCCTCTCGCTGAGCTGCTCGCGGCTGCTAGCCTGTTAGCCTCGTTAGCTTAGCAGGTAGCGTGTTGTGCGGTTAGCGTCCGCTAACCGAGCGGTGGTGTCATGATCTGCTGCTTAATGTTTGAACCCACGTGCAGAAAAACAGACTGGCTCACGAATGTAAAATGAACAATGATTTATTTAACAAAAATAATAATGCTGATGGAACAAAAAAACACTTACTGAGAGGAGAGGAGATGAGCAGATCATACACCGTGGAAAGACAAAGCCCCGGTGCTCAAGGAGTGAATACACAGAGTTTATATACTGACACAAACGAGACAGTGAGGAGCACCTGAGGTGATTAGAATGAGGACCAGCTGTGAATGATTAATGCTGAAGGCCTGAGCACAGAGAGACAGACTGAGGAGTGGGAAATGACAGAGACTGAATGAGATACACAGAAACCAGTAAACAAAGCTCAGAATAACAAAGTATGGCAGGAGGGGAAACACAAAATAACATAAAGAAACAGAGCCTAAAGAAAACAGACAGGGACAGAACCTGACATAACCCCCCCCTCAAGGGTGGCACCTGACACCCCCAAGACGGACCCCACAAGAACAAGGGCGGGCGGAGGGAGGCAACAGGCAGGACGGCGGGCCAACATCAGCCCGATCCGGGGGACGCCCAGGAGGTCGCCCATCGCCATCAGCCAGATTCGGGGGTCGCCCAGGAGGTCGCCCATCGCCATCAGCCAGATTCGGGGGTCGCCCAGGAGGTCGCCCATCGCCATCAGCCAGATTCGGGGGTCGCCCAGGAGGCCGCCCATCGCCATCAGTTAGTTCAGGAGGACGTCCAGGAGGTCGTCCATCGAGCGGCGATACGTCAGGCGGGCGACCAGAGTAACGCCCAGCAACGGCCGGAACACCTTCGTCACCTTTGTCGTCGGCCGGAACACCTTTGTCGTCGGCCGGAACACCTTTGTCGTCGGCCGGAACACCTTTGTCGTCGGCCGGAACACCTTTGTCGTCGGCCGGAACACCTCTTTCGTCGGCCGGAACACCTCTTTCGTCGGCCGGAACACAGACGTCGGCCGGAACACAGCCATCGTCATCGCCAGGACCCCCGTCGTTGGGCGCCGAGATGTTGTCGGGCGCCGAGGCAAGCGATAAGACGTCTGTGGCGCTGGGACCCTCTGTGGAGGACGAGGCGTCTGCGGCGCTGGGACCTTCTGTCGAGGACGAGGCGTCTGCGGCGCTGGGACCTTCTGTCGAGGACGAGGCGTCTGCGGCGCTGGGACCCCCGTCGTCAGGACCCTCTGAGACGTCGTTGAGGACCACCTCGTCGGGGACCACGTCGTCAGGACCCTCTGAGACGTCGTTGAGGACCACCTCGTCGGGGACCACGTCGTCAGGACCCTCTGAGACGTCGTTGGGGACCACGTCGTCGAGACCCTCTGAGACGTCGTCTGCTTCGTCGAGGTCCTCGTCGTCGAGACCCTCGGAGACGTCGTCTGCTTCGTCGAGGTCCTCGTCGTCGAGACCCTCGGAGACGTCGTCTGCTTCGTCGAGGTCCTCGTCGTCGAGACCCTCGGAGACGTCGTCTGCTTCGTGGGGACCCTCTTCGTTGGGACCCTCGTCGTGAGGAACCTCCGAGACGTCGTCGGGCAGTGAGACGTTGTGGGGACCCTCTTCGTTGGGACCCTCGTCGTGAGGATCCTCCGAGACGTCGTCGGGCAGTGAGACGTTGACGTGCTCCTCTGAGACGGCGTCTGGACCCAGGACAGGCGAAGAGACGGCGTCTGGACCCAGGACAGGCGAAGAGACGGCGTCTGGACCCAGGACAGGCGAAGAGACGGCGTCTGGACCCAGGACAGGCGAAGAGACGGCGTCTGGACCCAGGACAGGCGAAGCGACGGCGTCTGGACCCAGGACAGCCGAAGCGTCGAGGTCTGCAGCAGCCGAAGCGTCGAGGTCTGCAGCAGCCGAAGCGTCGAGGTCTGCAGCAGCCGAAGCGTCGAGGTCTGCAGCAGCCGAAGCGTCGAGGTCTGCAGCAGCCGAAGCGTCCAGGTCTGCAGCAGCCGAAGCGTCCAGGTCTGCAGCAGCCGAAGCGTCCAGGTCTGCAGCAGCCGAAGCGTCCAGGTCTGCAGCAGCCGAAGCGTCCAGGTCTGCAGCAGCCGAAGCACCAAGGACCAGAGATGGCAAGTACTTTGCCACAAAAGCTGCCTGCCAACGTTCCAGCTCCTCCTGTGACACCCTCTCTCCCTCCTCCAGAAAGCGAGGGCTGGGCTGTACATCTGGTGGCGAGCGAGGAGGAGACGGACAGCGGGGTGCAGCGGCGAGGTGAGAGTCGGTGGTCTTGCCTCTTCTTTGCCGCCTCTTCCTGCTGCGTTGGTGGTGCGAGCTGAGGATGGGCGCACCCCAGAGTTCATCCTCCAGCTCAGCGTCATCGTCTGACCACAGCAGCAGATGTGACGAGCAATAAGCCGGCAGGGTGGAGGAAGAAGCTGGCTTAAAAGCCAGGCGGCTCCCCCAGAACCGAGACCTCATTTCCTCTTCCTCCACAAGAAGAGGTGATGGTAGGATCTCCACCTCCGGGCTGTGGTGACCTCGTCTCCGGACGGGTTCAGTCCGAAACGCCCCCCACCGGATCACAGGCTCCTCCATCAGTTCCTGTTTCTCCTTGTCCCTCTGAGCAGTTTTGTCTGCCTCACGGGCGAGCCATTCAAAAATATCTATTTTTCTGCTGGGCTCTTTCTGATGACCGGGGCTTTCTGTCATGATCTGCTGCTTAATGTTTGAACCCACGTGCAGAAAAACAGACTGGCTCACGAATGTAAAATGAACAATGATTTATTTAACAAAAATAATAATGCTGATGGAACAAAAAACACTTACTGAGAGGAGAGGAGATGAGCAGATCATACACCGTGGAAAGACAAAGCCCCGGTGCTCAAGGAGTGAATACACAGAGTTTATATACTGACACAAACGAGACAGTGAGGAGCACCTGAGGTGATTAGAATGAGGACCAGCTGTGAATGATTAATGCTGAAGGCCTGAGCACAGAGAGACAGACTGAGGAGTGGGAAATGACAGAGACTGAATGAGATACACAGAAACCAGTAAACAAAGCTCAGAATAACAAAGTATGGCAGGAGGGGAAACACAAAATAACATAAAGAAACAGAGCCTAAAGAAAACAGACAGGGACAGAACCTGACAGGTGGAACAACAGAAAAGAAAAGGCACGGGAGCTGGGGCTCGCTGGCCTGCTGGTCTTCTTAGAAATTTGGGTTTTTGCTTTACCTTCTCAGGAGCCATGGCTGACAAGAGTCGAGCTCGTTAGCAGTGCTAACGTTGTCCTGAGACGTCTCTCTCGTTGCGTCGCTTTCGCCGGCTAGCCTGCTACTTG
>JBBPBX010021514.1:25677-38788 GCA_038048925.1 Garcialebias charrua | reverse complement strand
TTCTTTCTTTCTGACTTGCTCTTGATGAAGACGGACACTTTCTTTTCCCTGTCCTGCAAATTTTTCTCAGAGCTCCTCTTTACACATCTTACGAATTGCAAATTATGAATCTGATCAGCTGGTCTCTCAATGCAACTGATAACATTTTTCTCAATGAGAAGACAGGGTGAAGGAGAACTCTCATGTCCTGAAAGGACAACACACAGCTGGATATACGTATCATGGATTCCTGGGGTGAAGGGAAGATGATGTGTATGTCCATGTGTCCATGGGGGCGGTTGAAGACGCATACATAATTGGATTACCATCAACAGGATTATCTGCTTTTTGGAATTGGAAGGAACCTGGGATATCGACAAATTAGGAAGACATTGGCAGCAGTTTTGGCAATGGTGATGCTGCCAGGCTATGTGAAGGATTGTACCGTGCTTCGAGTGCTCAGACTCAGATGCTTTATGAGCCTGGCGCTGACATGAAGGAATCAACTTTGGAGAAGGCTACAAGCACGGACTGGCAGAATGACCACAAATCTGGGTTTGGATTTGCCATTGAATGTGCCAGTGGACCTATGAAGGCAGATGTGAAATCAGTAGAGCGGCCTGCCCCAAAAACAATTGTTGTTTACAGTATCTGAAACTGGCTTCCCCGCTTGGCCATGGCTAGGCAATCCGTGTATGGTTCGTTCTTTGGTTATTCCGTTTCAAAATAAAAACGAAATAACCAAACAAGCTTTGGTTATTCTGTTTTTTCGTTTTTAAACGAAATTACAAAAACGGTTTTTAAACAGTTTTTTCGTTATTTCGTTTTTAAAACGAAATTAGAAAAACAGAAATTGCAAAAATAAAAAAAGGGTGCAATTTGGTTTTTGCGTAAATACGGTTGTTGTTTTAATTTGTAGCGATACCGGAAATGACGTACCGGAAGTCGCCAAAGAATAAATTTTACAGCAGATGAAGACGGAATAAAAACAAAACATTCCTAAATAATAGGCAATGGCTGCACTTGAACCGTTTTCTGCATTGATTATCAAACTTTTTGAGAGAGGAAAACCACACTCTGAAATCAGTAATGTTTTGCGTCGCCATGGAGCTCCACATTACTCGGTAATGAGTGTCAGAAGGTTTTGTATGGAGCACAACTTGCGAAGACACAACAACGTGTCGGACGCCGATTTGGAACGTGCTGTACTTTCTTCAGTTTACCAAGTATGTATCAAAGTTTATGGACAATATACTGCGATAAAATGAGCGAAACTTGTAAATACAAGCTAGCTGACGTTAGCTTTCTCTAGGCATTGTGTATACATGGTGCGTTACAGTAATGGACCAGCAGGGGTCCTCTTGCAGGCTAAAATAAAATAATGAGAAAGTGACAGGCATAATTATTAACAATGTACATTTATCTCGTACCTATTACCTTCACGTACCTATAATACATCCAGAATAAATATGTCATAGTTTTAATTTAGATTTTGGGGTAAACAGCAATTCAAAGTACTTCAAAATGCTAATTTCAGTTTGCTTATCTATAACTTCTATTGAAAATGTTGATTGATTAAACAAAAGTGTGTGTGTATATATGCTTACACACACACACACACACACACACACACACACACACATATATATATATATATATATATATATATATATATATATATATATATATATATATATATATATATATATCGTAAACACCTTTTCAGGAAAAAATAGTAACAGCCATCAAACAAATAAATATTAACTTCTTCTTTGTAACACTGAACATGAAATATGAATTTTGAATAGAGGTCATAGAAAAGCAAACTGAAAGAAGCATTTTGAGGTACTTTGACTTGCTCTTTTATACAAAATCTAAAACTGACATATTTATTCTTGATATATTATAGGTATGTGAAAGTAATAAATATGGCATAATTGTATATTGTTTATAAATATGTATCTCATTTCTCTCATTGTTTTTTGACTGCAGGGGCACTTTCTGTTTCTCTTATTGTAATGCACCATGTATGAGCCACACAAATCTTTAAGAGAGAGCTAATGTTGACTGGTTTGACCGCAGTGCATCAGATAACATTTTACATTTGTGTGTGTGTTAGACAGGACCATCCTATGGACGGAAATTTATGACGGGATACTTGTCATCTATTGGGATACATGCTGGAGAAACCAGAGTCGGTAGGGTCTTAAGAGAGGTGCACCAGCCTTACCATCAGTTGCGACAACATGTGAGTGAATCTGGCAATTATATATTAAACAGTGTAACAACTCAAACACTGCTTTTTATAATAGATTTTTAAAAATATGTATCCACTTCACAGGAACAAACACACCCACACCCCACTGAACATAAGAGGATCTGCAGTGGAAGTGGTCTCCAGCTACAAGTACTTGGGTGTACACATGAATGATAACCTCAGCTGGAGCAACAACACCACCAGCCTGATCAAGAAAGGTCATCAGAGACTCTACTTCCTCAGACGGCTGAGACGAGCTGGTCTGAGCAGCTCAGTCCTCACCTCCTTCTACAGGTGTGCAGTGGAGAGCATCCTGTGCTCCAGCATCAACGTGTGGCATGGAGGCTGCACAGCTGCAGAAAGAAAAGCTTTGCAGAGAGTGGTGAAGGCTGCACAGAAGATGTTGGAGTCAGTCTCCCCACCATCACAGACATCTACACCTCCAGATGCAGGAAGAGGGCCACCTGCATCATGAAGGACCCACTCACCCAGCACACACACTTTTTGCCCCACTCCCCTTAGGAAGGAGGTTGAGGAGCATCAAGTGTAGAACCACTAGACTGAGGAACAGCTTCTACCCTGAGGCTGTTAGACTCATGAATAAATAACCAGAATAATCACTGTGAAATATCACATCATGTTGCTGCTGATCTGTTTCATGTTGCTATGTTCATTGTGCACATCTGCTCACACAGCTGCTGTGTGGAGTAATGGTTTTCTATGATATTAGTGCTGCGTGTATTTTTTATTTAGTGTATTTTTAGTTGATGTTTTTCTTAGTTCATATCTTAGATGTTATTACTGTTCTTCTTTTACATTTTATTGTTGGATGTAACTGGGACCCTGTGTACATAATCTCGTTTCATCACATGTACCACATGTGGTGCAAATGACAATAAAGATTCTGATTCTCTGACTTTGTTATTTCTAAAATCATTTTTTCTCTCAAATAATGGAAAAAACAGACATTAACTAACAAAAATAGCAGCTAGAAATAATTTTTCTCCAGTCATTTTTAATTTGAACGAGATTTAGCCTACCAGAAAGCCTACACTTATCTTTGCAGGAAGTTTTCTTGTCCTGCTATCAGCTGCTTCCATCCTTTAATATTAGTAATAAAAATTATAAATATATATGATGTGTTGGTGGCTGACTGATAATTTGTATTATTATTAAAATTTGTATTTGGCAGGTTATATGACCAAATCTAGATTCTGTCAGCGATAAAAATAAAAATAAAAACTGTAGGTTATAACACCCCACACAAGAACAGGTTTATTTTGTTAGTGGAGGGTTTATATTTATTTATTCATCACCAGGAGTATTAAAATGAGTTATAACCGTGACAAGATAGTGTGGACTCGTTTCACAGAGAGATGCGCCTTGAAGACGGTGGGATCCGCCTCTCGGGTTGCAGTACGTCAAAAATTTAAGCAAATAGTATGAATGGTTAGTGCTCCGTTAGTGCTGGTTTGACGTGGGTGGAGTGTCAGCTTCACGCAGCTCAGATTCTCACGGGGGAACAGAAATTCGCACAGCACCGGGAGTTTATTTCCGGTTCCGCCATAAGCTCCCGTGTTCAATTAACAAAATAAAAGCTCGTCTTTGGTTTAACCAAAAACCAAAATGTTCCCCTTTTTTATTTTTTGCAATTTCTGTTTTTCTAATTTCGTTTTAAAAACGAAATAACCAAAAAACCGTTTAAAAACCGTTTTTGTAATTTCGTTTTAAAACGAAAAAACTGAATAACCAAAGCTTGTTTGGTTATTTCGTTTTTATTTTGAAACGAATAACCAAAGAACGAACCATAGGCCGATTTATTTCCCATTGTTCCTTGAGGACATGTAAATCATGAAGCTCTGCTCTGACTCCCCCACCCTGAGACCATCTGTGGACCCTTATCAGAGTTGCGTTGGCTGATAGATACTGTGCCATCTTTATCAGGACTATGGAACTCTCTGGCAGTGTTCACGGACAATCTAACTTCCTTCATCAGCCTGCTCCCCTGCAAAATGTCTTATGTCTTTCTACTTTGCTTTTTGTGCTGAGACAGTTTTTTTGCTACCTTACATTGTGCCCTATGTGTCAAGGACAGAATGTGAAAGATTTTTTTTATACCTTCTTTCTTCATGTTTTTCTTCCCTTTTCTTATCTAAGCAATAAGGGCAGTGCTTCACATGCAGCCTCCGTGCACTTCCGTCTTGGACAGTTGCACTGAAATGTATTTCTATTCTATTTATTTATATTTTTATTTATAGGGGCTGAGATGGTGTAGGAGCAGGGCAGCCAACTCAGGACCCGAAGGTTCTGGGTTCGATCCCCAGTCTTTGCACATCTCGTTGTGTCTCTAAGCAAGACACCTAATCCCGAATTGCTCCCCGGGCACTTACCTGGCTGCCCACTGCTCCACCTGGGTGTATCCCAGGTGCAATGGATTAAATGTAGAGAGCCAATTTTGTCTATGTATGGGAACATAAAATGATGACAACACATAGCAATTTCTTTTTGCTGCACTTAACTGTGCAATGACAATTAAGTTGATTTGGATTCTGATTCTAAAATATGACATGAACCAACTTTTTTTGTTGTTGCTAGAAGTTTGTTTTATATGTGACATTTTATAACAACAGAAGAGAGATATTACAAAACAAATAACTGTCTACTACCTGTAGTCTCTTCTGAAAAAAAAATCCTGCGTTTCTTATCAGTTACGTAAGAAGAGCTTGTTTTTTGTTACAATTCAATAAAGGCAAAATAAATCAAGAAATACTGACTGCCGATAAAAAAAAATGAGGAAAGGAAAAAAGTCTTTCTAAGCATGCATCTGTTGGAAAACACTATGCTAATTGAATGATAATCATGAAATAGTGAACTAGAAAGAACCAAGTTTATTATTGATATTAGTTTCACTTGTTTGTATTTATTTTTATTACCCTCTCTGGGGTAGCATCGTTTACGACTTATCAAAAGCATTATTTTACTTCGGAAGACTTCCTGATGTATTTGTTTTATAAGAGGCCCTTCACAAGTTATAAGAAAAGTTTATTTGTTTAAAATAACCAATCGAGTTTAACAAATTACGTTAAAAAATGTTTTTACTTCAAAAGATCAAGTTTTTTTCTGCTATCAGAGGCAAGAGAAGATAAAATTAGTGTGTGTCTGTGTTCATTTGTCACAAACCAGTAGAACAATTTCAATGAAACTCTTAAAAAGTAATTATTGGCTGCTCATCTACAACACCTTTCAAAATGGCTGACACATCTAAATAGCATTAGCCAACACATACATGGCTATAATTCAGCTAATTTTAATGATTGTGAACTAAAATTTGTTGTTGTAGTGGATGAACATCATCCCTAACTCTAATGTCGGGTTCCCACCGAACACTTTTCGCGCTGCAAAAAAGCTCCTAACGCACTGTGTTGGCTGTTGTCAACAGATGTCTGTTCACATCGAACGCGTCTGAAGATGCGCAGTGGGAGCAGCGTCTGGCTCCTTTTCCGTCGGGTTTGTTTTGTTTCTTGTAAACCGGGCAGATAAGATCAGCTTGTCGTGAGCCTCGTTACTACAGTACTTGAGTGGGTTTTCTACAAGCCGAACTGCAGCTCCAAAAGTCTTTGTTGAGATTAAAATGTTCTTTTATGTTTGGGGTGATCGTACGCTCAAGCGGACAGCGGCAACTGTAAAAATGTCAAGTTTCTTACCGGAGGCTGGTTTCTTCATGGAGGCTCGTTGGGTAAGTTTGAAAAGTCCAAAAAAGTCCCGTTGTTGTTGCGTCATCACATAGCAGAGGCTCTCCTGATTGGTTGCTGCGACGCGGTGAGCAGCCGAAGTAGGTCAAAGTTCTTTTAAATGAACTCCGACAGTCGCTGCTTGGACGCGACGCGGGCGCGGAAAACAGCTGCCGCTCACTGCCGCGCTGCTTGAACTGCTGAAGACGCGCCACATCACGCCACGCCGCGCCGTGCCAAGATGCTTGGCCACATAGACTTTCAATGTAGAGTGGCTGCTTCGGCGGCGCGAAAAGCGTTTGGTGTGAACCCGCCCGGCATTATGCTACGTTCACACCGAACGTGTTTTGAGCGGCCAAAAAGCGCGAAACGCCTCAAGGTGGACGTACTGGACGCACTGATGTTCAGACCGGAACGAGAAGCAGCAGCGGCGGTGGCGGCGGGGTGTGGGAGGAGCTAAAATCGGCTAGCAAAGCTTAAACTTGCTAAACGTGAAAAGTTTACAATTCAAAACTTACCCGATATCCCGACTTCCTCACTGACACTCCGCCAGGCAGTTTCTCCTCCATACTTAAACACATATTTGCGGGTTGTTTCTGCGTCTCACAAACAATACGTCACACTTGCGCAACATCCGTCCCCTTGTTACCGCGTCACATAGCTGGTGACTCTCCCCGATTGGTTATCAAGACGCGTTGAGCGGCGAAAGTTCAGATTGTTCAAGTCGAGTGGCGGCGGCGGCTACTGCGGGTACCGCATGCACGGAAAACGCTCTGCTGCCCCTTCTGCGCCGCTCAAAACGGACGTGACGCGACGCACAACCCCTAGAGGCGCGTCCCCCATTGACTTTGCATGTAAACCGGACGCTCCTGCAGCTCAAAACGCGTTCGGTGTGAACGTACCATAAGATTGAACACTGCACATTTGAGTAATATTTTTAATATGTACAGTACTGTACATGTATATGTAAAGCAATATATTGAAACTTTGGCCTTAACTTTGGCCATCAACATTGTTTATTTGTTAGCAAAATATTTCATGAACCACTGAACTGGAGTCACGACAATTAAAGATGGCCACCACAACTAGTCGTCATTAGTCAACATAAAAAAATTTCTTTAACTCAGTCAGTTTTAAAGATTTTGACATGGTAGCAGCTGGAGGTCATTCACAAGTCATACTCTGAGCACTATCCCATGTTGTGAGATCTCATAACACCATAACATCACACGTGTCAGGTTTACCAGGAGTGGACCCCAAAATGGAGACTGACACAAGGAACTCAAGTTGAAAGCAAGGCCGGATTAACCATATGGGCAACTGGGCAAGTGCCCAGGGGCCCACGATATCAATTAAGGGGCCCAGGGCAGTGAGGGCACAAGCAAAATGGTTCTCCTGCTTTGCTTGGAGCCTTGCGCTGCACAGAGAGACTGCTATGCTTCCGCTGCATTTGGTTCGCCCTGCCTCCTACCAGCGCGGCCGCTGCAGCTCTCGTGTTTTTGGTTGTTCTTGTTTTTTGTTGTTGTTTTTTTTTAAGTCGGATTCTCGACGGCACGACCTGTCAATCAACCCAGAAGACGTGTCAGTAACTGACCAATCAACGAACCTCAATTTGTTCCGAAGGTAAATGCCCCTTACCTGCTGACAAGCTCATAATTTTTTTCTTGAGAAACTTATTGTTTTAAAATACTTTGTATTGACATGAAAAAAATAATTGCTTGAGGGATTCATCTTCTAATTTACAAAACGCACACAAATCATCATAAAATTTAAGTATTCTTTCAAGAAAAATGACTGCAGGATATATGTTATGTTCAAACGATTGTCCTTCACTTTAGGAGATTTAGGTAATTTATTTATTTAATTTGGTAACTTATTCTGTATTTTGCCAGATTATGGTGATGCTGGGGTCGTGATGATGGGGCCCTTTAAAATTGTTGCCCAGGGTACAGCGAAGTGTTAATCTGGCCCTAGTTGAAAGATATATTTGAACAAAACAAAATTAGTTGAGGCAGCGCAGCAAAACACTTACAGAGCAAAGGCCAACCTGGCCTGGCATGTGAGAACAACCGTGGCAGATGGAAGTGTGAGCTGAAGCTGAAGGACTGTAAGGACAAGGACTGATGCACAGAGTGGCTGCAGCTGTGGCTGATGAAAAAGGGGACAGGTGAATGGGTGTGGCAGGCTGGCTGAAGGACACACAAAGACCAACCAAACAAAAACACCCGTAACAGAACTGACTACAAGAATCACTAAATACAGAAACCATCCATCCATCCATCCATCCATCCTTTTTGGGTCATGAATGTCACTGGTGCCCATATCTTGCAGTCACTGTGTAAGAGGTGGGGGACACCCTGGACAAGTCCCAAGTCCATCACAGGGAGATATAGAGACAAATGAGACAAACAATCATTCACTCTCTCACTCACACTTGGGGACAATTTAAAGTTACAAATCAGTCTAACTTGCTTGTTTTTGGTCTGTGCGGGGGAAACCAGAGTACCCGTAGAAAACCCACACATGCACAGAGAGAACATGCAAACTCCGCGCAGAAAGGCCCCTGGTCGGGATTCAGTCAGGCAACCTTCTTGCTGATAGGCGGAGCTCAACCTGCACCACCGTGCAACCCAGAAAACAGGTAGAATAACAAAAAGAAGGAAAAAAACAAAACTTTTGACCAAAACGTCTGTCACTCCCTTCTCAGCAGAAGATTATTCAAAATTTTTTTTTTGCATATAAGGTGATGGGCGATATGTATCTCATTAGTTAATATCAGGTGTTTAATTTGATTAGAAATACTGCGTAGATGCAAAGTATTACTGCCAGCTCCACATAAAGGGTTCATGTTAATTATAGACCCTGATTAGAGTCAACAGAGTTAGCCAGTCATATTCCTAAAGGTCTTATCCATTACATGAAGGCTACCAACTGTGGCGTCAAGGATGTTCTCCGAATGGGATGGTTACCGTGGTAACATCATCTGAAGGGGTTCAGAGAAGATACATATTTGATGAAGGACTGTTTTCTTTGAAACCTCAGGAATTAGTTTGAACTGCATAAATAATTCCCACAACAAGCAAAGTCAGGACCAAATCAAGCCTTCATTTTGAAATCGTGGTTAGAAATGTTTAGTGATGTTTCTTCTGGCTGAAGAGGCAACATGTCACCACGCATAAATCTTAAATGAAGACAGTTTGCTGCATTGCAGGGTCACAGCTGGAGCTCTTTGGGCTTCTTTCAACTGCCATCACTTGGATAATTGAATCAGAAGAGGTTCTGGGAGTGTTACTTTTAAAGTAAATCTTGAAGTTCCTGTCAAACCTACTGAGATTTGACAGTTCACTGTTTTGATGACAAAGCAGAATAAATTATCTTTTGTTGTTTGAAACAAAGCATATATAGCATCACATTTCCCTCTTTTTATTCATCATCTGCCTTAAAAAAAGCCAATCAGTCAAATGATATGGACATAAATCTTTTACTTACATGTTTATTCAAACCTTTCAAAAGCCGTTTATTCATCATTTTATATTTTAAACACTCTGAAGTGTTCCACTGTTGGTTTATAAGATAATTAAACATCAGTTTTTGTTGATACTTTTTCACTACAGTATTGTTTTTGATTCTCAAAGTAATGTCCTCCGTTATATTTTGTCTTGTTGCTTCACGTCCAAACTTGAAACTGAAAGTTATGCACCATAACTCACATTCCCTGAAGGAAGGGAACGAGGTGCAACACATTGACTATGGGAATTGCGCCGCCGCGCGGTTCACCTGAAATAATACAATCACGCCTTGAACAAGGCAGGTGGGCGTCAGCATCAGCAATGAGGCCCCACCCTCTTTGCATAAAAGGGGCTGACGTCCCACCTTCATTCTCAGGGTGCATTTCACCGAGCTTGGGCATTGAAAGGGCAAACATGTGTTGCACCTCGTTCCCTTCCTTCAGGGAACGTGAGTTATGGTGCATAACTTTCAGTTCCCTTTTCAGTCGTACACTCGGTGCAACACATTGACTATGGGAATGTAATTCAATCACGCCCTGGAAATGCTCTGTAAATGCATGCTTGTGAGAACTTATGCCTTACACTGCAGGCGTTTAGCTGTTCTCTACTCTGTGGTAGAGAGGACAGCCTGAGTTACGTCACATGCTGTGACGTCTAAACTGTAGTGTTTCACAAATGTGTTTGAAGATGCCCAGTTTGCTGCAGCACATATATCTTCTACTGGTACACCCTTAAAAAGGGCCCATTAGGCAGCCAGGCCTCGGGTTGAGTGAGCATGTACCCCACTGGGCACCTGCTAACCTTTACTGCTGTATGCCCTCTTAATGGCCTCAGTCACCCAGTGTGAGAGGCGCTGTTTTGACAGGGCTCTGCCAGCAGCTGGATTAGCAAAACACACAAACAGCTGGTTTGTTTTTCTCCAACTGACAGTTCTTTCCATGTAAGCACTCAGGGCCCTAACAGGGCAGAGCGCGTTCAGCCTCCTCTGTCCTTCAGTTAGGACAGGGGGGAGGAAATGTTGACAGCTCAAAGTCCAGACTTCTGGGATTTAAAGTTGGAACCTTTGGCACATATGCAGGGTTTGGATGCAGGGTGACCTTTGACCCGTCTGGGGCAAACCTGGTACACATTGGGTGTACAGATAAAGCGTGGAGGTCACCCACGTGTTTAGCTGAGCAAAGAGCTAAGAGCAATGCAGTTTTATAAGATAACAAATCTATCTTAATGCTGCTAAGAGGCTCAAATGGAGGCTCACACAGAGCATCCAGGACAAACTGTAGGTCCCACTCAGGGGCCTAAGTCCTGCTGGGAGGCCTTTTCCTTAGTACGCCCTTCATGAACCATATCATGAGAAGGTGGGCACCAGGTGATTTACCTCCCCAGCCTTCGTGACATGCCGAGATGGCTGACAAAAAGACCTTAATGGTGGAGAAAGAGCGGCCCTTCTCCAGCAGGTCTTGTAGAAAAGTGAGGAGCTGGACCAGGTCACAGGAATATGAGATAATATTCCTCTCTAGACACCAGGCCTCAAAAACATGCCATTTGCAAGCATAGAGAGTCTGAGTGGACTGAGCTCTCGCTCCCTGTATGGTGTTTATAACATTACCAGGCAGGCCGGAGGCCATCAGCCGGTTCCTTTCAGTGGCCAGGCCCAGAGTTGCCACAATTCTGGACGTGGGTAAAGGAGCTGCCTGTGGGCCTGAGTCAGCAGGTCCCTGTGGGGGGGGCAGCTGCCATGATGTCCCCGTCAACAGTGAGATCATCTCTGGGAACCACGGTTTCTGTGGCTACCTGGGAGCTATCAGTATCAGGGAGAGAGCTCCCTTGCGTACACGTTCCAGCATCGCCTGAATCAGGGGGACGGGGGGAAACGCATAATACAGCTCCTTCGTTGGCCACTCGTACGCTAGGGCGTCTGTCCCCAGCGGTGCGTCTGTCTCCCTTATCGAATGATATAGGGCGCAGTGCTTATACATAGTTCCTATGTGATGTCACATAATGGGCATTTCCGGGTTGTCCGCCATTTTAGTTGGTGATGCTTCCACTCCTGACCACTAGTAGCAGCGTAGGTTACGAGCAGTGTATTTTTCGTGGTTGTTAATTTGTAAATAATTGCTATATTTATTTCGTGTTGGGACTGGTTGTACCAATCGAGCAATTGCCAGCAATTGCCAAGCGTAAGTTTTACGTAATTCCGAAAATAAGGAAGCATGAAGGACCAGATACAGAAGCGCTCACCACTGAACGTCGGCGAGTCTGGCTGTGTCAGATTAACCGCAAGGATTTGCCATCGTCAACATCAAAAATATGCTCCGATCACTTCAGGTAAGCCAAAATTGTATGTGATTAACTTAGCGAAACTGTGTGTGTTTGAACAGTTTTTTTCATGATCTAGCTCCTCTGTTACTGTCGCTAGCTTAGCAACGCTATGCTAACATGTCCACACCGTAACACACAACAACAAAGTGCCTCGCTCGTGTTTAGCCTCGACTCTCTGTTGTTAGGAAGCTGCTTGTGAATAATGTATTTTGAACCTTTATTTACTCTGTGACATCAGGCTGACACACACGTTAACATTTGTAGTCAGTCTGTTTGTCTGTTAGCAAAATAACTCATGGACCCACATGACAAACTGTTTCAACTGGTGCATCACAATAAAATTACAGAACAGTAACACACACTAATGGTAAAACTATGACATTTACAACAGTGAAATTATAATAAAATGTATAAGAACAGCATTAAAATGAAAACACAGGATAAAATATATACATGTACACAAAGTCAGCTCACACAGTATGAAACGCCAGAGAGAACAGATGGGTTTCAGCAGGGACAGATTTATATGAAACTTTCTGAAACTAATCACTGGACGGACATTTACAACTGATAAGCTTTAGGATAACTCAATTTAAGATGGCCCCTATCGCTACCTGAATATATTGGAAACAAAAATGTTTATCACTGACAGTTTTTGAGCTAAAATTTGATGTGGCAGTAACTGAGAGTTCACAGTATGTACATGCAGAGCTGAGAGTACACAGTATATAATGCTGTATGTACTGTATATACGTACACTGTGTATGTATACATACACATTATATTTCAAATAGATAATATTTGAACACTGCGACATTGTCATTGTTTTGATTTTGGTTCCCTTTTGTTTTCATGTGTGAATAAAGCATTGGGAATGTGTCTGTTCAGAAAATATTACATTAAAAAGTAATGTTTTGGGTATAACTTCCAACATTTGAATAATTGCTTCTGTTAATTTTTTTATGTTGTTCAGGACGGCTGCACACATGTACGACAGGTCAAACCCAGACTGGGCTCCTACTGAAGTTGACTGGTGCTCACTCCCACAAAGGCAGCTAAGGAACATCAAAGATCGGAGTCTAAGATGAACAGGTATACAAATTAATGTCACTTTTAATAATTGTAATATTAATTAAAAACGTATCGTTACTTTGATATTTGAATATTTATAAATATGTAATTTTTAACTTGTAAAAATGTCTGCTGTAGTAATGTGATTTCTTTTCAGCAGAAAAGTTGTCTTATTACCTAGACGCAAACATATATATATATATATATATATATATATATATATATATATATATATATATATATAT
>JBBPBX010021514.1:0-25225 GCA_038048925.1 Garcialebias charrua | reverse complement strand
ATATATGTATATATAAAAATATACAGTATATACATATGAGCCGGAAAAGGGTAGCATGCCCTCTCCGGGTCGGGGAGGAGGTCCTGCCCCAAGTGGAGGAGTTTAAGTATCTCGGGATCTTGTTCACGAATGAGGGAAAACTGGAGCGTGAGATCGATAGGCGGATAGGTGCAGCGTCCGCAGTGAAGCGGGCGCTGTACCGGTCTGTCGTGGTGAAGAGAGAGCTGAGTCAAAAGGCAAAGCTCTCAATTTACCGATCGATCTACGTTCCCACCCTCATCTATGGTCATGAGCTTTGGGTTATGACCGAAAGAACAAGATCTCGGATACAAGCGGCTGAAATGAGTTTTCTCCGCAGGGTGGCTGGACTCTCCCTTAGAGATAGGGTGAGAAGCTCAGTCATCCGGGAGGGACTCGGAGTAGAGCCGCTGCTTCTCCACATCGAGAGGAGCCAGTTGAGGTGGCTCGGGCATCTGGTTAGGATGCCTCCTGGACGCCTCCCTGGTGAGGTGTTCCGGGCATGTCCCACCGGGAGGAGACCCAGAGGAAGACCCAGGACGCGCTGGAGGGACTATGTTTCTCGGCTGGCCTGGGAACGCCTTGGGATTCCCCCGGAGGAGCTGCTCCAAGTGGCTGGGGAGAGGGAAGTCTGGGCCTCCCTACTTAGGCTGCTACCCCCGCGACCCGACCCCGGATAAGCGGAAGAAGATGGATGGATGGATGGATGGACGAGTGAAAGAAAGAGTTCGCTCAAAGGAACATCTCCAGTGAGCGCAGGCTGTCCTAGAACTCGGTCCAGTCTCTGAATCTGAGGTTTTGGCTACACCAATGAGGAACTTCGTCCAACCTGAAGTGGAGTAAGCAGTTCCAGAGTGCACGGTTCAGCAGCAGCAGCAAGATGGTGCAAATCACTGTACAGAATATACACCCGTTTCTGAAAGTCAGGTTCAGTTTGAACTGCAGTCATTAAGAACAGAAAATATTACATTACGAAATCAGCTAAATGCAAAAAGCTTTGAGAATCAACAGTATTTTAATAGTGTGTTCAAGTAATTTAAATTAAAAATTAAAGAAAGACAAATTGTCCATTTGTCTTATTGTATTGAATGTAGACCGTTTACTAATAATTTATAAATACAGTATACCTGTAGATTTTTAATAAAAAAATTGTCATTCACATCGTTGAGCAGTAAGTGCCACCGCAGAGCTGGAGTTGCCAAACTTGAACAGGAGGAAAATGCCAACATGTTGGTTTTGAAAATGTCATTGAAACATTTTTAATGTGTAAGTATAAAAAAATAATGGATGATACTTGATAAACTGCTTTATTCAAAATAATTAAAACTTAACAGTCCCAGTGTTTCAAAAATAATACATATTATTTGATAAGGTTCATAGCTGGGAAATATCAATTCACATGGCTATCAGAGGAAAGCAAAATGAAAAAGTTCAAAGAAATTTCATTAAACACGTCTTATGAAGGCACCAAATTCAAACAAGCAATTATAAAACAATATTTGATATAAGTAATAAAAGAAATGCATAGTTAAAAATATGAAATTGAAAGGTTGGAACTTACAAAATAGCTTTTCTTCAACATTTTCTGACTACTAAAATGGCGGAAATTCCAGAATTCCAGAATTCTAGTAACATGTGTGAGAACTATGTATTGCTGCTGCAAGCGAACAGATCTACGGATGCCCGCCCGTATCGTGCCCAGATCTGGTCCACGATACGCGGGTTCAGCCTCCACTCTGAGGTGAGGAGGGGCCCTCTTAACAGGGCGTTGGCCCCGTGGTTTAGCTTGCCTGGGATGTGGGTCACCCTCAGCGACAATATCTGGGAGCTGCACCATGTGAGCAGCTTGTGTGTCAACCTGAGGAGGGCCTGGGACCTTGTCCCGCCTTCTCTGTTGATGAAGGAGACTGTCGTCCTGTTGTCTGATTTTATCAGGACACGTGCAACTAGCCCCTTCCTGTAAAAGTGCTTCAGGGACAAAAACATTGCTTTAAGTTCCAGGAAATTTATGTGGTGCCTTGTCTCCTGCTGGTTCCAGACCCCTTGAGCTTGCTGGTTCCTGCAGAGACCTCCACATCCTGTTTTTGATGTGTCTGTGGTAACCAGTACATGAGACAACACTCGCCCCAGCATGACGCCTGTCCTGAACACTGAAGGAGCCCTCCAGAGCTCCAGAGCCTTCATGCACTCTGGTTTTATCAGTATCCCCCCTGTCCGTCTGGTAGGGGCAGGGTACATTTGTTTGTTGAGCCATATTTGTAGAGGGCGCATTTTTAATAAGACCTGAGGCACGCAGACAATGACTGCTGCCAGGAGGTCCAGGAGATGCTGGCACAGTTTGAGGGATACTCTCTGGCCCAGCTGAAAACGTGCCAGACAGAGGTGGAGGGATGAAACCCGTGCCTAAGAGAGCCTTGCTCTGTACAAAATGGAGTTGACCTGTACTCCCAAAAATACAGTAATCTGAGATGGGGTCAGATTGCTCTTTTCCAGGTTTATAACGAAACCTAGAGCTTCCAGGTAAGACATCACCGTCTGTGCGTGCTGCTACACTTGGGCCCTGTCGTGTCCAAGGATGAGCAGGTCGTCTAAATAATTCAGAACTCTGACCCCTTGACCCCTCAGCGGGGTCCGCGTATCGTGGACCAGATCTGGACCCTCAGCGGGGTCAAGGCCGCGTCCAGGCATTTCGTGAATGATCTGGGGGCGGTTTTTTATCCGAAAGGGAGTGCCAAGAACTCGAACGCCGTGCCCTCGAAGACGAAGCTGAGTCATTTTCTGTGTCGGGACAGGATGTTCACGTGGAAAAAGGCATCTTTGAGATCCATTGTGCAGAAGTAATCTCTCGGTCTTACCGACTGAATTACCTGTCGTAGTGTGAGCATCCTGAATTTGTATGTTTTTATCCTTTTGTTCAGATTCCTGAGCTCTAGGATAGGTTGCAAGCTCTGGTCCTGTTTTGGCACCAGAAAATATTTGCTGTAATGGCCTCTGTTCACATCGTGAGCTGGGACAACATTTATCACTCCTTTCTGTAACATTGTGGAGTCCTCGTCCCTCAGAACGTGGGCACGGTCTGGGCTTATGGTGGACACTAGCACCCCCGTGAAAGGAGGTGGCCGCTTGTGGAACTGCAGCCGGAGGCCCCGACTGACCATACCATACCATTTTATTTATAAAGCACTTTAAACAGGAATAAGTCCAAACCAAAGTGCTGAACAAACAAACAAACAACAGGTAACACACACAATGAAGTACAACACGGAATACATAAAAACATTGCAGATCATAAATAAAACGATCAAATACAAATCAGCTAGCGTTGAAAGCAACAGAATAATAGTGAGTTTTTAACCGGGATTTGAAAACTGCGAGGGAGGGGCCTTTTTCACGAGCAGTGGTAACTCGTTCCAGAGTCTTGGACCTGCTACAGAGAAGGCCCTGTCAGCTCTACGCTTAAGGCGAGTTACTGGAACTCTTAAAAGTACCCGGTGCTCTGACCTGAAAGCACGTGGTGGGACCTATGGGTGTATCAAATCCGAGAGATAGGTGGGGGCGAGACTGTTCAGTGATTTGTAGACAACTGTCTACAAATGTCCGACTGACAGCGGACATGACCCACGTGCTTGGACCACATGCGCTCCAGGCCTGAGCGTGTGTACCCAGCCTGTAAGGCATGTGTATTCTGGGATGTGTGTGTCGAGAGAGCGGGAGGGGGGAGAGTGGCCCCCACCCGCTCGCCCTTTGACGAGCTGACCTGTCCGCCAGCAGCAGCCAGAGAGTCTACCTGTGGCAGACAGACTCCTGACCTCTTGCCGGGGCTCATTGTCTGACCTGACAATTGGTGCCTCATGAGGGAGGAGGGGTGATGACCCAGTCCCTTTATTGACACTGTTTTCATAAAAATGGCGCTGTTTTTTTTTTTGAGTCAAGACATAGGGCATGATGTACTTTTGAAACTTTATTTTCGTGTTTTAAAGAGCAAATAGTCTTTGTTACACACACAGCTGAGTTATGTTCTGTACACGCACAATTTTCACCAGCTTTTAGCTACATTTCACACATAAAGTCTGGATTTAAAAGTTTGGTTTCCCATTTTTCCTCGTGGGTGGTAGAACCTGTAAAATTACGAAGCGGTCCTGCTGCATCAGACCAGCTTCTGACTTCGGTCCCGGTTCGTCGAGGATGACCTCGGTGGAGCCGCCTGTCGGGGAACAAACCTGTTCCTCGCCCAGGCCTGGCCATCCTGGGGTGGTCCTGTTGCCGATCTCGACCGTTGCTCTACGTCTAGTGCTGGCCTCTTTTGTGGGGGGCGGCGAGTGGCTGAGCGGTGTCAAGACTGCGCACCCCTGTTTCCACTGGCGTCTCTGGGAGGCACAAACGTTTTTCTCGGCATCCCCTCGCGCAGGATTTCAGCCTGTTTCCCCCTTTGTTCCAGCCTGCTCTGAATTTGTTCCAGAGCTCCCGCGAAGAGTCCCGTGGGCTCGATCGGGTGGTGGAGGAATGGGCTCCGTTGGCCCTTTGGCATGTCCGTCAAGGTTAGCCACAAATGGAGTTGAGCGATGACAATCTCGGTCAAACTTCTCCCTTGAGCGATGGCTGATGTCCCCATCAGGCGGAGGACAAAGTCTGCTACCTTGCAAGCTTCCTCCAGGACCTCGGCCGCTTTCTTTTTTGTTGTTAGTTTGCTGGAGCTCCTGAAGTTTTTCCACCAAGTATGCCTGCATCATGGCCGAAGCGTTCATGGCGCGGAGCGTGAGACCCTGAGCTTGGTAACACTTTTCGAGCTGGGAGGCCGACACGCGGCATGCCTTGCTGGGCAGAGTTGGCCTGGAGCCCGATGTTTTGGGGGCTAAGTGGGCCGCCAGCATGTCCTCCATCTGTGGGATGTTGGCCATTCCTGCAGCATCCATGCCAGCGACGTCAAGGAACTGGGTGAGAGGCAAAGTCATTGGAGCCCTGGGTTCAGCCCAGGTGCGAGTCAGATCCATCTGGAAGTCAGGAAAAATTGGCATCCTGTGCCTCGTGGCCGACTGCTGCTTGGCAAAGAAGTAGTTCCCCGCCAACCTCGTTACCTGTTGTCGAGGTGGGTGTTCTGGCCAGTTGATCCGTAGCATGTCCGCCGCTCTGCGACATAGCTCGAACAGAGCGGGGACAGAGACATCAGTCTCTGGATGAGCTGTCGTTGGGTTCTGGGAGAAGACTTCGTCTTCTCCTTCGTCCTCGTTATCAGCTTCGTCGTCCGATATCTCGCCCGAGGCTGTTAGCGAGAGCTCGTGTGAGCGTAACAAGTCCCTCGTGTCGAACTCAGCGGTGGAGTCCCCCACGGGGGCCACCATGTCCATGCTGTCCCTCCAGTCAGCGTGGCCGCTGTCCTCCAGCTCGATGGCCTCAAGCTCCACGGTGGGAGCGAGTGCCTCGGTGAGGTCTGGTTCTCACGCCGTCGTGGAGCCGCCCATGGCTTTGACCACGACTTCCATGCGTCGCTGTCTCACGGCCTCACTCATCTGGCTGCAGTGAGGGTAGGACTCGGGGGAATCCAGAGCTGTTTTAGCGCGCAACATCCCTAGGCAAACCGGACAGGCCTCGTGGGTGTCTGCCGCCGAAAGGGAGTAACCGCAACCGCTGGGTCAGGCTCGGGAGCCGGGGCTCGTTGGCCTGCTGGTCTTCTTCGAATTTTTTGACTTTCTCTTTCCCTTCTCGGGAGCCATGGCTGAGAAGGGTTGTAGCTCATTATCTGTCTGCTAATTTGGTCCAAAGACGTCCTACCGTCGAGCCGCTCTCATCGGCTAGCTTGCTTTCTTTTCACTGTTATGCCGACGATACACAGCTTTACATCAGGACTGGAGCATCCTCATCTTCCACCTTGTCATCTCCATCTTCACTCACTGCCCTCTCTGCCTGCCTGGAGGCAATTAGGGCATGGATGAATCAGAACTTTCTTCAATTAAACTGCTCCAAGACTGAGGCCATACTGATTGGCACCCCTCACCAGGTACAAACATCTCCTATAACAACACTTTCCTTTTCTGGACAAGACATCCCCCTCTCCACCTCTGTTACTAATCTTGGAATAAAAATGGACTCCAATCTTACATTTGAAAATCACATTAAGCTTCTGTTTAAAACTTGCTTCTTCCATCTTCGAAACATCTCCAGACTTCGCCCATCCCTAACTTTTTCCGATGCTGAGAAGCTCGTCCATGCTTTTGTCTCCTCCAGGCTCGACTACTGCAACTCCCTGTTTATTGGAATCCCTGGCAAAAACCTTCAGAAACTTCAATATATTCAAAACAGTGCAGCAAGGATCTTGTTGAGAGTTCGTAAATTTGAACATATTACGCCCATTCTCCATAACCTTCATTGGCTTCCTGTCGCCTACAGAATTCAGTACAAAACTGCTCTCATTACACATCAATGCTTACATGGAGCTTCACCAGATTATCTGAAGGATATTCTTATTCCATACTCATCCACCCGGTCGCTGCGGTCACAGAACAGTAATCTCCTTCACATTCCGAGAACCAAATTAAGGACCATGGGAGACCGGGCTTTCAGTGTGGCTGCCCCCCGCCTGTGGAACTCTCTTCCTGACTGTCTGAGAGCCCCACAGTCTGTGGTTGACTTTAAGAGCGGCTTGAAGACCTTTCTTTTCAACCGAGCATACTCTACCTCCTCATGATTCTACTTTTGATCTTAGTTGATACTGTTATTGATTTTACTTGTTTTATTACTTGTTTTATTGACATTTAATTCTGTTGCACTTTGTAGCACTTTGAGATTTTCATTAATGAAAAGTGCGTTATAAATTGAATTCATTATTATTATTATTATTATTCGTTAGCTAGGTAATGTGTGACGCAGTTTGCGTCGTAGAGCAGAGATGCGAAGAGAGCAAAAGAAAAAACCTTGAGGTTAAATAAAAGGTACTGGGCTAGCTTTTGCTAACCCAGTTGTACGCAGGAAATTTCTTTGTTGCGCCCAGGGCAGGGAGCGAGCTCACCTCCAGTCAAGCGATGTAGTCACAGAGAGCCCCACAAAGTTCAGGTGTAAGCGAGGTGAAGGGGGAAAAGAGAATGAAGGTGGGGCGTCAGCCCCTTTTATGCAAAGAGGGCAGGACCTCATTGCTGACGCTGACGCCCACCTGCCTTGTTCAAGGCGTGATTGTATTACTTCAGGTGAACTGCGCGGCGGCGCATTTCCCATAGTCAGTGTGTTGCACCGAGTGTACTGAAATAAAAGGGAACTGTTATTTTCTAAAGCTTGCAAAGAGTTGCACCAAAATAGGAAAATGAGGATAATGTGAGGTGGCAGGGTGAGCGTGTAGAATATTGATTTGAGCTAAGTAGATGAAAGACTACGGTACTTGTTGAACTGTGCAAACAGAACTTTACAGATTTGTGAAGAGATTATACTTTGTAGATGCTACTTGCTTTTTAGGTCATTGATGGAGATCTTTATTAAAATGCACATACACTTGTTCAGCTTAATTTGCAATATGGTTTTTATTTATTAACCTTTATTTAACCAGGCAAATCCCATTGAGATCATAGATCTTTTTAGCAAGGGAGGCCTGGGCCTGAAGGCAAACTATAACACACATGTTTTGTTTTTTGTCTGTGGGAGGAAACCGGAGTAGTAAACCCATGCAAGCACAAGAAGAACATGCAAACAGACCCCAAGTTCAACCGGGGATTGAACCGAGGACCTTCTTGCTGTGAGGCAACAGTGCTAACCACTGAACCGTCGCACTGCCATACAATTTTAATATGGTTTTTAATTCGTTGGTAATTTTCCAAACCTCATTTTAACTGACACTAAGGTCATTTATGTTATAGTTTGTGTACATGAGCCAAGGGGAAGCTACACAGGTCTGAGTGCTTGATAAGGCTCCACCTTGCTACACTCCACCACTTCCTCTTAACCGCCAAAAGACAGGAAGTGAGAAGAGACAGAAGAGGAAGAAAAGCAAAGGGGACAGGCCATTTGCCTTCATTTAAAGTGAAAAAAAAAAGAAATGCAGAAAAGAGACGTTAAGGGATAGAAATAAAAACCGAAAGGAGATTAAAAATCTAAAGTTTAAAAAGTGTGTACTGGACTACAAGAAGCCATGGCTCCTTGGACAAGGAGTACCTCAGAGCATTTTGGTGTGGGTAAGTGTCCTCTTTTGTCCCTTTATATTGTGCGTAAGTACAAAAACCTCCCGTGATTTCTCACTGTTTTTATGTGTTGGTGGGTTCTTAAAATATAAACTGAGAGAAAGCTAAAGTTCAGATTGCCATTACTTCCTGCTTGACGCTTTGTGAACAGGTGCAAAAGGCCCTCAGAGCTCCTCAAGATGCACACCATACTTATTTCTATTTTTAAATCCTTGGGTGTTCAGATCATCTTAATCATGTAACTTTAATCGGAAAAAAAAGCAAAGAAGCAGCAGTAGAGGAATAAACATGTAGAACCATGAGCAGATTTTTCCATTTGACATAGAAATAAGCAGCGGTGTGAAAGGAGTCTTCGTATCTTACATGCAATAATTAGCAGATCATCAATGTGGGCACTGACAGATAAATTATTTGGTAAATAGTCCAGTTTTTATGAGCAGATGTTTAAGTTAGGTGAGGATAAAATCTCAGGCTTTTACAAAATAACCTTAGAGGAGGGTATGCAGTTTGACATGGCGAGGCTGATTAGCATGTGTTTCCATTAGATATACAGCGCAATCAAAACACGTCAAGAACTGCAGATTTTCAATGTGCCCATCAAATTTATAACAACAGAGCTTGGTCAGCCTATTATAAAGTGTATTTAAAAAAAGAAGAAACAATCCATAAACTGTAAGAATACAAAAAAATAAAATGAAAGGCAGCAGAAAGAATAAAACAATCTTATATCTGCCCCGTTTTTCAAACAATTAGTTCAAACAATAATAATCTTCAAGTAACAGAACAAAATGAATAACTCTTTCTAATTTTTCTAACTCTAATACAATACAAATTAAGAGTCAGAGTCAGAGAGAATTTATTGTCATTTGCACCGCATGTAGTACATGTGTTGAAAACGAGATTATGTACACAGGGTCCCAGTTACATCCAACAACAAATGCAAGAGAAAAACAATAATAACATCTAGGATTAACTAAGAGAGACATCAGCTAGTAATACACTAAGCCCTAATGTAGTAGAAAAACATCATTATAAACAGCAGCACGAACATGAGCAGATGGTCACAGATGAACGCAGCAACAAGAAACAGATCAGTATCAGCATGATGTGACATTTTGCAGTGTTTATTCTTATTATTTATTTATTCATGAGTCTGACAGCCTCAGGGTAGAAGCTGTTCCTCAGTCTAGTGGTTCTACATTTGATGCTCCTCAACCTCCGTCCCGAGGGGAGTGGTGCAAAGAGTGAGTGTGCTGGGTGAGTGAGGTCTTTCATGATGCAGGTGGCTCTTTTTCTGCATCTGGAGGTGTAGATGTCTGTGATGGTGGAAGCTACTTCATATAGCCTATGGCCACTATTGGATCAGTTTATTGATTTTATAAAATATTTTACACTGCTTTACTTTCGCTTTAAAGTTTTCTCAGCCTGACAGAAGTGCAGCTTTTTGCTGAAGACCAACAACGAGAATAGCGCTGGACAAGTCATTTAAACAAGACTGCAGAGAAATCACACATTTTACTTTATAGTTAATATCTTTTTAGTATCTGTGAGGCTATAACACAGGAAGTGGTAGAAGAAGGAAGTGTGTGAGTTTAAAGCTACACAGCTGAAAGTTAGTGAAAAGAATAACAATGATGAGGACGACTCTGTTACAACAGTGCACAAACTGTTACTTATTTTAAGCTCTGCTGAAATTAGTACACCTTCATATAAATGACTTACTTTAAAGTTAATTTTGGAAGGCTTTAGTGACCACTCAGTAAAGAGCAGGACAGAGACATGCATTAGCTGCTTAAAGAAAAGATCAACCTTTAATGTGGGAGAAGTTGATGCAAAGTGCTGTCATTAATTTAGCTGCATCATCATACCCTGTTCCTTCTATGCAGGTTTGACTTGTTGCTTACACGTTGACATAGAAAATATAGATTTTATTTTTAGTTCATAATAAAACATTTTGATCAATAAAATTTCTGAAATTGGTTAAAAAAAATAGCAAATTTACAGAAGCCCACTTTTTCCACTGATAAACATAAAACCTGCTAAGACATAAAATACTATTTCAGAAGTATGACCTAGTAACTCATAATTTGATTTAGCATTTGAGATACCATCGTAAAATTCAAGTTCAAGTTATGTTTATTTGTCATATGCAAGGTTAACAGTACAATGAAATGCTCAGGATGAGAAGAACCGATTTGACTTGCTAAAATCAAAGTTCAAACAATCAAGAAATACTAAAGCATGCAATAAGGCTACAAAATAAAGTAACAAAAAGTGAAAAAGTAATTATACCATTTACAAGGTCCTAAAGAGAGATAGAGAAACAACAACATGGTAGGATTTTAACGGTGTAAGTAGAATGAATTTGTATGAATAGTATTTTAAGGTACAGGTAACCCCCGATCTACGAACGAGTTTGGGACCTAAGAACCGTTCGCAGCTCGATCCGTTCGTAGGTAGGGGGTGAAAATTATAATTAAAAAAAATTTTCATTCATTCATTCATTCATTCAACCTTTATTTATCATGCTAACGGAGCGCGCGCACACATTTAAGCATGTACAGTAGTGTACTGTAATGTTAAACATTGCTATTCACATTTACAGAATAAATAAAAATATATTTTCTTACTTTGAGATGGTCATAGCCGACATCTTAGGTTGCCATGCGTTGTTGTTATCAGGCCGAGCAGCGCGACGAGCAAACCACGGGAGCTGCTCGAGGCCTGTGTTAGCTCTCGAGGCCTGTGTTAGCTTCTGCTAGCCAGGCCATGAGCTGGTGTTGGAGCGGCGGTGCGGCCCAATCGGCCATCAATCTGCAGTTGCTTCTCCGCCTGAGACGTCCACAGAGCTCACAGAGCGATTCCAGATAGTAATTAATCCATATGAGGCAATCCTGATCAACAAGTCTTCCAAACCTTGCTGCCAGCCGTGACTAACCCTAAGATGGCTGGCCTCCGGTGACTGGCGACCTTCTTCCTGTTATGACCGACCTTCTTCCTGTTATGACCGGAAGTTGCACAAAATGATCAGAAATGATCATTTTTTATCATAATTATTATTTATAAAGCCTTTAAAACAACCACAGCTGCAACAAAGTGATGTACACATGAAATTAAGAACATTTAAACACAAAAAAATAATAAAAAAATATATATATATATTTTTTTTAATACAATAATTTCATATTTTTATTAAATATGATACGTTCGTAGGTCCCGTGGTTTGCAGGTCGATGGGGTCGTAGGTCGGGGGTTTGCTGTAGTAATATAAGCTTAAATGCATATGATATATAACTAACATATGACATGCTAGTTAACCGTCACACAACACAGCTTGTGTGACAGCAGGTTATTGCACAGGTAGTGAGTGAGACTGAGATTGAATTATGATGCTAAGGTACCAGTAGATACATAGATACTGTATCATACATGATACAGTCACATATTGCAGCAGCAATAAACATATTGGCTCTCAAATTAGACTCAACATGATTCTCACACAACTATGAAATACTCAGTCATAATTCTAAGACACTGAGTCATAATTAGGAGAGACCATACAGTATATATATGTACAGTATGTATATATATATANTTTAGGGATGCCCAATGTGCCTTACTGCATATGCCACTTTTTGCCTCTATAACAACATCAACTACTACCTCATACATATACTGTGTACATTAACTCATACGCTGCTTTGCCACTTTGCAAATGTCAATGCTAGAAACCTTTAGTTTATTTTAGTTATACTTTTTATACTCTTTTTTTTATACTAGTATGCAAAAACTCAGGACAGTATTATGTTCATTAAATGTTTAATGTTTTAGTTTTAGAGTTGGTGTAAATTTTCATACTCTTATACCACTATGCAAAAAACTCAGGACAGTGTTAGTTTTACTATTTTATGCTTATGTCTATTATTATATGTTTCAGTGTTTCAATGTTTAGATGTTTACTGTTGCACCGAGGGACTGAGAGAAACGCAATTTCGGTCCTGTGTATGTCCTGCACTGTACATATTGCAGATCTGACAATAAAGTTGACTTTGACTTTGACTTTTGACTAAGTAACCAAATGTCTATGATTTGGTCACATAAAACAAGGAGTGATCCTTAACACTAACAGATCAGTGCTGTGTTCCTGAAAAAATCCCTTACCTTTATCACTTGAAGTGATTTACTGCTTGATTCTGCAAAACAACTTTCCTTGTTTGTGTCTTTATAGCTAGCTGTTTCTGTAGCAGCCAAGCACCCATCCAACTGCATGTAGCAACTAAAACTGTTGTCAAGGCAACTCACAGGCTCAGCTTCATTCATCATTATAGCTTGTTACTCCTTTGCTAACGTTTATAGGCTGACACATAGTTTTGGGCTGAGTGCCTTTTATGCATTTATGAAAGGGGACCACACATGCAAAATTCACTTTTTAATGTTTTTTTACTCAACTTTGGGCATGTACTTCATAAAAAAACAGTCCTAAGGCCAAAGAAATGAACCCAGTGGTTTATTTACTCTAAGTATATTTATTTTACTGTGATAAGATAGGTTTTGTTATTTCGGTTATTTGTATACAGTAATTGTTCAGCTTTCCTCATGACGACAACCTATTTCTATTTTAGTGAAGTGGAATTTTGCCGGTAAAGGAGAGCAGCAGCTGTCCCTGCAAATAGGAGATACGGTCTACATCCAGGAGATTTGTGATGGTAAGAGTATATTTTAAACAATTTCATATACATCTGTGAGAGATCAACATTAAAAAAAAATGAATTTATACAGATATAAACAATATATTTTTGTCCAACTTAATTACTTTACTGTACAGTACATCAGTTTACTGCAGTTTTGAAGTGTAACAGCTGTGTTGTCTTTCAGGGTGGTACAAAGGATACTTGGCAAGGAATAAATCCCATAAGGTGGGAGTATAAATACCAATAATAACACATTATTTATCTTACTGAGTTCACTAACAGTAAAGTGATGACGATGCACAATTGTGGACTTTTCATTTATTTTCTCCACATGCATTTGCTTCCAGGGAGTATTCCCTGCCAGCTTTGTCCATCTTAAAGAGGTTCTCGTTGAAAAACGAGGGTGAGTGCAAATAAAATGTGAGTCCAGAAATGTAGCAGAGGTCTGTATTGTGCTGTCTTTTTAATTCGTGTGCATGCGTACCACTTTTAGAGACGAGGAAATCGTGGTGTCTGCAGAGATGCCCTTGGTGAAAGAGGTGACCACCACATTGAGGGAGTGGGGAAGCATATGGAAGCAGCTGTTTGTGGTATGAACCAAATCGTGGTGTCTGCAGAGATGCCCTTGGTGAAAGAGGTGACCACCACATTGAGGGAGTGGGGAAGCATATGGAAGCAGCTGTTTGTGGTATGAACCAAACTGTTAAAAACCATTGTATGCATGTTTGTGTGCACGTGGTTTGAACACCATGTGTTTGTCTGCTCAGGGCAACAAACAGGTGCGAGTGAAGCAGGTCCAGAGGCTTATGTGGGAACTGATGGAGTGGCGTTCTCAGCTCTTGTCTGGGACTCTGCCCAGTGACGAATTTAAGGAGCTTAAGCAGAAAGTAACTTCCAAAATTGATTACGGCAACAAGTATGTCTGCACTGATAACACACTCTGTTTAAAGCTTGTCCTTGACCCAAACTGCTGTCACACAACTTGTAAAGCTTCTGTTTCTGTCTTGGTTTAAAGACCGTGTAAAGTGAATTTCAACATTTTCTTCAATAAACATTATAAATGTCGTAATTNTTTTTCTAAGCACCAGCGCTGAAAAGCTGCCCATTTTGAGGCATAAACAGCTATTGTAGACTGCGCGCGTGAACCCTGAATGGTTCCAATGACCTCTTTAGAAAAACCAAGGTTTTCTAAGCGTTGTCGTTCAGCATCCAAGCCCACAGATGCTGACCTATTACCGGATGACTCCTTATTGCGCCCCCTGCTTGCAGAAGAGCATCATCTCTCCAGGTGAGCTTCCAGGAGCGGCCTGTCAGCTGCTGCAGAACTGGGAACCATGGTGCGTTCACGCGCTCTGGAGCGATCAGAATCACTGATACTCCCTCTTCCCTCACTCTCTCCAGCAGTGCTGATAGCAGAGGAACTGGGGGAAAAGCATAAATTAATGTTTTGGGCCATGGTTTGTGGGCAAAGGCATCCACCCCCAGCGGGGGGGTGTCGAGGGGACTCAGGGAAAAAAACAGGGGACACTGAGAATTTTCTCGCGTCGCCAACAAGTCTACTTCCGCCCTCCAGAACCTGGTCCAGATTTGAGACACCAGGTCCGGGTGTAGCATCCAGTCTCTGTCCAGAGGTCCCCCTCTTGACATGATGTCCGCCCCCCTGTTTAGAACACCTGGGATGTAAACAGCCCTCAGTGATCTGAGGTGAACGTGAGCCCAGCAGAGCAGCTCTCTGGCTGTGTTCAGGAGCTGGACCCATGTTCATGTCATCTGGGCCACATTTTGTCATATTTACAACTGCTATTGGACAGAAATCTGGCCTTCAGCACCGTTAAAACGTATGCTGCTGCAATTTCATCATGTCATGAGGGGTTTAATGACAGAACTGTGTTCAATCATCCCCTGATGAAACGTTTTTTAAAGGGTGCTCGCCGTCTCAGGCCGGTCTCTCGTTCCCTGGCCCCTAAATGGGATCTAGTTATTGTGTTAAATGCTTTAACGAAGGATCCTTTTGAGCCTCTGAATGAGGTTTCATTAAAACTCTTATCACTCAAAACAGCTCTACTGTTAGCGTTGACATCAGCTAAAAGGGTGAGCGACCTCTCTGGCCTGTCTGTTTCTCCTTCCTTCCTGAAGATTCAAGGAGATGGGAGTTCTGCTGAACTTAGGCCAAATCCTGCGTTTGTACCTAAGGTTATCACAGGTGCATTCAGGTCCAGGATCATCACGTTGGACGGTTTTTGCCTTCCTCCTCACGCTAACTTTGAGGAAGAGCAGTTGCATTTACTTTGCCCAGTGCGAGCCCTCAGGTGTTATGTGAATCGCACAGCTGCGTCACGTAAATCTGACAGGCTCTTTATGCATTTCAGAGAGTGTTCTCAAGGTCAACCCTTGACCTCTCAGCGGTTGTCACACTGGCTGTGTGAGGCTATTTCCCAGGCCTACATTTCTTCTGGTCTACAGCCTCCTGACGGTATTAGAGCTCATTCTACTCGAGGGATGGCGACTTCCACAGCTTTGCTCAGTGGCGTCTCTGTACAGGATATCTTTTCTGCGGCCTCCTGGTCGTCTGCCACTCCTTTCACCCGTTTCTATTTGCAGGACGTTTCCAGCTCCTCCTTGACACATTCGGTTCTCAGGGCTGCTGCGAAATGAAACCTTTATTTTCGTTATCAATAAAATTATTGATAAACTGACACAGTTGTCTCTGTCTTATTGAGGGGTGCTATTTTGAATAGCTTCTTCTCATCATCAGATGATTGTTCACCTGCTTACCTCTTTTGCGGTGTGGCGGTTGCCAAGACTTGTTATGGTTTCAGTCAGACCCAATGGGGCATGGACCATATCATGCTCCGCCCTTTAACCCAAAAGGCGTGGCTTAAAGGGCTACGCCCACAGGAAATATAACGTCGGTTACGTATTGTAACCCTAGATTCTATGAGTGTGGGCGTAGCCCTTTAAGCCTTTGAGGCCCCATTGGCTCTTTTTGGCTGAATTTTTTTTTATTTTTGCCATTGGGAGCAGTTCCTCGGTCGACAGGGGTTCTTATGGACCGAGGGCGTGGGCCCACAGCAGGTGGGCGTGGACTAGAAGTTTTCAATGTTGGTGCAAAGCACAGGGTAAACCCAAAAGGCGTGGCTTAAAGGGCTACGCCCACACTCATAGAATCTAGGGTTATAATACGTAACCGACGTTACCTGTGCTGTAGGATACAAACTTTGTTTTCTCCTGATGAAGGACAATCTGTCCGAAACGTCGACGATCAGTTTGTATCTTTGTATATATTTGTAAATATATTTTTTGTAAAATAAATTATTTTTCTGGAATTTAAAAACTTTCCTGCCAATTTTTGTGAAGCCACATTCCAGCCAGCCTCACAGGTAACACTTCCTCTCGACTCTTCCACCATGCCTTGGCACCCCCACGACGATGACCAGGACTGGACTGTTGTTGGTCCCAGGAAAAGAAACAACAGAGAAGGTCGAACACGAGACCGTTACCACAGAAGAGGTGAGGACTGGCATGGCAGGCCACAACAACAGGAACAAGGGGTGAGGCCAGGCTGTAGGAGTCCTGCTCTACACCCTGCCTCCCTCTCTCCTTCACACTCCTAATTGGCAGCAGCTGCTTCTAATCAACCAACACCCAGGAGGAGTATAAGAAGACCCAGGAACCACTCTACAGGCGCTGGGACATTGCCTACTAATGGTAGTAGTGTTCTAGCCAGTTTTTATTGATATTAGTTGATTCTAAGATTGTGTTTTTCTCTGCGTCTCTTCAGAGTTCTTGGATTCACCGTGTTCCTGCCCTGCCTGAGTTCCACATGAGCTTCAACTCCTCCTGCCTCTCAATAAGCTGCTGCCTGCCTTCCACCACTTGCCTTTTCAAATGCTTGGTCCTACCTTGGATTACTGGAGAATTGGATCACCACATCAGCACTCTGTTTAAGACTTCTCATCGTAAGGATTACTTCAGTACAACAACTATTCATTCAACAACAGTCCATTAAACATCCCCTCCTCTCCTCAGGTGTTCCTGCCCCCCTCATGGATGTCATTCTTTATTCACTGACTGTAAATAAACACTGTAAATTATTCTCTGAGTTCTGGTTTCTGTTCGATTCTGGTCTTTCATTCTGGGTACACCCGCAACCGTAACACAGGCCCTAACACACACAGAGCCTTCCCTCCAAGATCATATGCCTCAGCTACCAGAAGGGGCCTGGTTCCTGACCGGGAACCCTCACCACAAGGTCCTCCACGTCAATGGGACCCACGCCACCGGGACCAGCACAGACCCCCTCTCCACTGCTTTCCAGAACATTGGGAGCCCAGAGAGACCCACCATCAGCCTGATGACAGGCGTTGGCAGCACAACTATGAACGTGAGTACCCTCCTGTGCACCATGGGTATGAACCAGACCGTGAAGACCACTGGGCCCCTCGTGCCCGCACTCCACCACGCCGGGGGCACACATCACCTCAACGATACTCCCCTACACGCCGCTCCCCCCTCCGCGGGGACTACCGACACTCCCCTTCACGCCGCCCCCCCCCTCCGCGGGGACTACGGGCCACCACGCCAACCTCGCAACAACTGGCCACAACACACACGCCAGGAACCTCAACACCAACCTAACCGGGTGAGAACACAACATTGGGAAGCCAGACCCCCCTACCCCCACCACAACGCAAGGGACTCAAGACGCCACGACATTCCACCCAACAAACCACAACAGACGGACACGGACTTCGTCAGACGGGTCAGAATTCTTAGCCGTCTGATCAAAGCACGTCACCATCTCTCCAAACTCCATTCAGGTGAGCCTCCTGCAATCAGAAAACTTAGAGACCACCTCACAGAGATCATAAAACCAGCAGCTGCGGGTGACATAACACTGACTTTGATCAAGAGCAATGCAGACAACTGGGCGCAAACTACAATGCAGATTCTGACGGACCATTATGAGACACTCCTTATCCAGGTGAGGGCCGACCTAGCCAGCGAGACCATCTCAGACATGGATGGTCCTTTCGACATAGCGGTCAAATGGTGCCGGAGGAGCCTTGGACGACGCCTACATCCATCCACCATCGACCACGCCCATCGGATCCTAAGAGATGCACAACAGGACGCATCCTTACTGCTCTGGGAACCCCCCCCCCCAACGCCTCCCCGACCGCTGCAGACGTCCAAAGACTTCTGGAGAATGAGCAGGTACCAACTACCTCCAACACGTGTGAAACCCGGCCCACGAACCGACTTCCTCCACGCCCTCCACGACAACAACGCACTCAAAAACAACTACAAAACAACGCAGAACATCAGGTCCCTACAACAATAGTGACCACCGCAGATGTCCACCATCCACCCACCACCACACCACCACTAGAAACCAACGGCGTCGACCTAGGGACCCAGACCCACATCCAGACCAACTCATCGCCCACCCCGTTCTCACAGGAAGACGAGGACGACATGATTCCGGACACTCAACTAGACCCCCTCTCTGGTCACCTGCAAAACAGGGTCCCTCAGCTGATCTTCCAACCACTGCCTCAGAACGAAGCCAACGTCGTGAGTATGAATCTGACTTTTACCCCTGTAGACAACACGGTAGTTACAGGTGACGCCCTCATTGACACTACCACCGAGGTCCCGTCGGGTCCTAAACATCAAAAGGACACACTTCCTCACATTACACCGCTGAACGCCCCACTAGTTGACCAGACTGGACCATCCCTTCGGGCAAGACGAAACCCATCGCCGCCTCAACCACAACCTACCGACCTTGGTTCTGACCAGAACAGGGTGGTCAGACGTAAACACACGAATGTAAAATAGAGGTCCCCTTAAGTGGTGTTATTTCCGAGGGGCCCAGCAATGTGATTAACCTTTCAACATCTTTTTCTCTTTCAAATGACCAGTTTAAAGTTTTGAATAGGGGTCTAACATTTACACTTTCAGATCCAAACAATGTTTCACAGGACAACTATCTCGGGTCATGTTATGAAGTACAAAGGTACCACAGACGCCTCAAATTAGCTCATTTTTTAAAAATAAGCGTGTCAACTTGGGTAAAACAGAGCAATTGGTCTTATTTTACCATGCCATTATTTTGAAATTCCACATCAGATCTGGATGACACTTGCTGTGAGTCTTTTGGAGGAGTCCCTGTGTCAGCCTGAAGTGAAAGCAGTCAGTAATAACAAAGGGTTTCCCAGCAATAAGCGTGTCAACTTGGGTAAAACAGAGCAATCGGTCTTATTTTACCTTAACATTATTTTGAAATTCCACATCAGATCTGGATGACACTTGCTGTGAGTCTTTTGGAGGAGTCCCTGTGTCAGCCTGAAGTGAAAGCAGTCAGTAATAACAAAGGGTTTCTCAGCAATAAGCAAGTCAACTTGGGTAAAACAGAGCAATCGGTCTTATTTTACCATGCCATTATTTTGAAATTCCACATCAGATCTGGATGACACTTGCTGTGAGTCTTTTGGAGGAGTCCCTGTGTCAGCCTGAAGTGAAAGCAGTCAGTAATAACAAAGGGTTTCTTAGCAATAAGCAAGTCAACTTGGGTAAAACAGAGCAATCGGTCTTATTTTACCATGCCATTATTTTGAAATTCCACATCAGATCTGGATGACACTTGCTGTGAGTCTTTTGGAGGAGTCCCTGTGTCAGCCTGAAGTGAAAGCAGTCAGTAATAACAAAGGGTTTCTTAGCAATAAGCAAGTCAACTTGGGTAAAACAGAGCAATCGGTCTTATTTTACCATGCCATTATTTTGAAATTCCACATCAGATCTGGATGACACTTGCTGTGAGTCTTTTGGAGGAGTCCCTGTGTCAGCCTGAAGTGAAAGCAGTCAGTAATAACAAAGGGTTTCTCAGCAATAAGCAAGTCAACTTGGGTAAAACAGAACAATCGGTCTTATTTTACCTTAACATTATTTTGAAATTCCACATCAGATCTGGATGACACTTGCTGTGAGTCTTCTGGAGGAGTCCCTGTGTCAGCCTGAAGTGAAAGCAGTCAGTAATAACAAAGGGTTTCTTAGCAATAAGCAAGTCAACTTGGGTAAAACAGAACAATCGGTCTTATTTTACCTTAACATTATTTTGAAATTCCACATCAGATCTGGATGACACTTGCTGTGAGTCTTTTGGAGGAGTCCCTGTGTCAGCCTGAAGTGAAAGCAGTCAGTAATAACAAAGGGTTTCCCAGCAATAAGCAAGTCAACTTGGGTAAAACAGAGCAATCGGTCTTATTTTACCATGCCATTATTTTGAAATTCCACATCAGATCTGGATGACACTTGCTGTGAGTCTTCTGGAGGAGTCCCTGTGTCAGCCTGAAGTGAAATCAGTCAGTAATAACAAAGGGTTTCTTAGCAATAAGCAAGTCAACTTGGGTAAAACAGAGCAATCTGTCTTATTTTACCATGCCATTATTTTGAAATTCCACATCAGATCTGGATGACACTTGCTGTGAGTCTTCTGGAGGAGTCCCTGTGTCAGCCTGAAGTGAAAGCAGTCAGTAATAACAAAGGGTTTCTTAGCAATAAGCAAGTCAACTTGGGTAAAACAGAGCAATCGGTCTTATTTTACCATGCCATTATTTTGAAATTCCACATCAGATCTGGATGACACTTGCTGTGAGTCTTTTGGAGGAGTCCCTGTGTCAGCCTGAAGTGAAAGCAGTCAGTAATAACAAAGGGTTTCTTAGCAATAAGCAAGTCAACTTGGGTAAAACAGAGCAATCGGTCTTATTTTACCATGCCATTATTTTGAAATTCCACATCAGATCTGGATGACACTTGCTGTGAGTCTTTTGGAGGAGTCCCTGTGTCAGCCTGAAGTGAAAGCAGTCAGTAATAACAAAGGGTTTCTTAGCAATAAGCAAGTCAACTTGGGTAAAACAGAGCAATCGGTCTTATTTTACCATGCCATTATTTTGAAATTCCACATCAGATCTGGATGACACTTGCTGTGAGTCTTTTGGAGGAGTCCCTGTGTCAGCCTGAAGTGAAAGCAGTCAGTAATAACAAAGGGTTTCTCAGCAATAAGCAAGTCAACTTGGGTAAAACAGAGCAATCGGTCTTATTTTACCATGCCATTATTTTGAAATTCCACATCAGATCTGGATGACACTTGCTGTGAGTCTTTTGGAGGAGTCCCTGTGTCAGCCTGAAGTGAAAGCAGTCAGTAATAACAAAGGGTTTCCCAGCAATAAGCAAGTCAACTTGGGTAAAACAGAGCAATCGGTCTTATTTTACCATGCCATTATTTTGAAATTCCACATCAGATCTGGATGACACTTGCTGTGAGTCTTTTGGAGGAGTCCCTGTGTCAGCCTGAAGTGAAAGCAGTCAGTAATAACAAAGGGTTTCTTAGCAATAAGCAAGTCAACTTGGGTAAAACAGAGCAATCGGTCTTATTTTACCATGCCATTATTTTGAAATTCCACATCAGATCTGGATGACACTTGCTGTGAGTCTTCTGGAGGAGTCCCTGTGTCAGCCTGAAGTGAAAGCAGTCAGTAATAACAAAGGGTTTCTTAGCAATAAGCAAGTCAACTTGGGTAAAACAGAGCAATCGGTCTTATTTTACCATGCCATTATTTTGAAATTCCACATCAGATCTGGATGACACTTGCTGTGAGTCTTTTGGAGGAGTCCCTGTGTCAGCCTGAAGTGAAAGCAGTCAGTAATAACAAAGGGTTTCTTAGCAATAAGCAAGTCAACTTGGGTAAAACAGAGCAATCGGTCTTATTTTACCATGCCATTATTTTGAAATTCCACATCAGATCTGGATGACACTTGCTGTGAGTCTTTTGGAGGAGTCCCTGTGTCAGCCTGAAGTGAAAGCAGTCAGTAATAACAAAGGGTTTCTTAGCAATAAGCAAGTCAACTTGGGTAAAACAGAGCAATCGGTCTTATTTTACCATGCCATTATTTTGAAATTCCACATCAGATCTGGATGACACTTGCTGTGAGTCTTTTGGAGGAGTCCCTGTGTCAGCCTGAAGTGAAAGCAGTCAGTAATAACAAAGGGTTTCCCAGCAATAAGCAAGTCAACTTGGGTAAAACAGAGCAATCGGTCTTATTTTACCATGCCATTATTTTGAAATTCCACATCAGATCTGGATGACACTTGCTGTGAGTCTTCTGGAGGAGTCCCTGTGTCAGCCTGAAGTGAAATCAGTCAGTAATAACAAAGGGTTTCTTAGCAATAAGCAAGTCAACTTGGGTAAAACAGAGCAATCTGACTTATTTTACCATGCCATTATTTTGAAATTCCACATCAGATCTGGATGACACTTGCTGTGAGTCTTTTGGAGGAGTCCCTGTGTCAGCCTGAAGTGAAAGCAGTCAGTAATAACAAAGGGTTTCTTAGCAATAAGCAAGTCAACTTGGGTAAAACAGAGCAATCGGTCTTATTTTACCATGCCATTATTTTGAAATTCCACATCAGATCTGGATGACACTTGCTGTGAGTCTTTTGGAGGAGTCCCTGTGTCAGCCTGAAGTGAAAGCAGTCAGTAATAACAAAGGGTTTCTCAGCAATAAGCAAGTCAACTTGGGTAAAACAGAGCAATCGGTCTTATTTTACCATGCCATTATTTTGAAATTCCACATCAGATCTGGATGACACTTGCTGTGAGTCTTTTGGAGGAGTCCCTGTGTCAGCCTGAAGTGAAAGCAGTCAGTAATAACAAAGGGTTTCCCAGCAATAAGCAAGTCAACTTGGGTAAAACAGAGCAATCGGTCTTATTTTACCATGCCATTATTTTGAAATTCCACATCAGATCTGGATGACACTTGCTGTGAGTCTTCTGGAGGAGTCCCTGTGTCAGCCTGAAGTGAAATCAGTCAGTAATAACAAAGGGTTTCTTAGCAATAAGCAAGTCAACTTGGGTAAAACAGAGCAATCTGACTTATTTTACCATGCCATTATTTTGAAATTCCACATCAGATCTGGATGACACTTGCTGTGAGTCTTCTGGAGGAGTCCCTGTGTCAGCCTGAAGTGAAAGCAGTCAGTAATAACAAAGGGTTTCTTAGCAATAAGCAAGTCAACTTGGGTAAAACAGAGCAATCGGTCTTATTTTACCTTAACATTATTTTGAAATTCCACATCAGATCTGGATGACACTTGCTGTGAGTCTTTTGGAGGAGTCCCTGTGTCAGCCTGAAGTGAAAGCAGTCAGTAATAACAAAGGGTTTCCCAGCAATAAGCAAGTCAACTTGGGTAAAACAGAGCAATCGGTCTTATTTTACCATGCCATTATTTTGAAATTCCACATCAGATCTGGATGACACTTGCTGTGAGTCTTTTGGAGGAGTCCCTGTGTCAGCCTGAAGTGAAAGCAGTCAGTAATAACAAAGGGTTTCCCAGCAATAAGCAAGTCAACTTGGGTAAAACAGAGCAATCGGTCTTATTTTACCATGCCATTATTTTGAAATTCCACATCAGATCTGGATGACACTTGCTGTGAGTCTTCTGGAGGAGTCCCTGTGTCAGCCTGAAGTGAAAGCAGTCAGTAATAACAAAGGGTTTCTTAGCAATAAGCAAGTCAACTTGGGTAAAACAGAGCAATCGGTCTTATTTTACCATGCCATTATTTTGAAATTCCACATCAGATCTGGATGACACTTGCTGTGAGTCTTTTGGAGGAGTCCCTGTGTCAGCCTGAAGTGAAAGCAGTCAGTAATAACAAAGGGTTTCTCAGCAATAAGCAAGTCAACTTGGGTAAAACAGAGCAATCGGTCTTATTTTACCATGCCATTATTTTGAAATTCCACATCAGATCTGGATGACACTTGCTGTGAGTCTTTTGGAGGAGTCCCTGTGTCAGCCTGAAGTGAAAGCAGTCAGTAATAACAAAGGGTTTCCAGCAATAAGCAAGTCAACTTGGGTAAAACAGAGCAATCGGTCTTATTTTACCATGCCATTATTTTGAAATTCCACATCAGATCTGGATGACACTTGCTATGAGTCTTTTGGAGGAGTCCCTGTGTCAGCCTGAAGTGAAAGCAGTCAGTAATAACAAAGGGTTTCCCAGCAATAAGCAAGTCAACTTGGGTAAAACAGAGCAATCGGTCTTATTTTACCATGCCATTATTTTGAAATTCCACATCAGATCTGGATGACACTTGCTGTGAGTCTTCTGGAGGAGTCCCTGTGTCAGCCTGAAGTGAAAGCAGTCAGTAATAACAAAGGGTTTCTTAGCAATAAGCAAGTCAACTTGGGTAAAACAGAGCAATCGGTCTTATTTTACCATGCCATTATTTTGAAATTCCACATCAGATCTGGATGACACTTGCTGTGAGTCTTCTGGAGGAGTCCCTGTGTCAGCCTGAAGTGAAATCAGTCAGTAATAACAAAGGGTTTCTTAGCAATAAGCAAGTCAACTTGGGTAAAACAGAGCAATCTGTCTTATTTTACCATGCCATTATTTTGAAATTCCACATCAGATCTGGATGACACTTGCTGTGAGTCTTCTGGAGGAGTCCCTGTGTCAGCCTGAAGTGAAAGCAGTCAGTAATAACAAAGGGTCTTAGCAATAAGCAAGTCAACTTGGGTAAAACAGAGCAATCGGTCTTATTTTACCATGCCATTATTTTGAAATTCCACATCAGATCTGGATGACACTTGCTGTGAGTCTTTTGGAGGAGTCCCTGTGTCAGCCTGAAGTGAAAGCAGTCAGTAATAACAAAGGGTTTCTCAGCAATAAGCAAGTCAACTTGGGTAAAACAGAGCAATCGGTCTTATTTTACCATGCCATTATTTTGAAATTCCACATCAGATCTGGATGACACTTGCTGTGAGTCTTTTGGAGGAGTCCCTGTGTCAGCCTGAAGTGAAAGCAGTCAGTAATAACAAAGGGTTTCTCAGCAATAAGCAAGTCAACTTGGGTAAAACAGAGCAATCGGTCTTATTTTACCATGCCATTATTTTGAAATTCCACATCAGATCTGGATGACACTTGCTGTGAGTCTTTTGGAGGAGTCCCTGTGTCAGCCTGAAGTGAAAGCAGTCAGTAATAACAAAGGGTTTCCCAGCAATAAGCAAGTCAACTTGGGTAAAACAGAGCAATCGGTCTTATTTTACCATGCCATTATTTTGAAATTCCACATCAGATCTGGATGACACTTGCTGTGAGTCTTCTGGAGGAGTCCCTGTGTCAGCCTGAAGTGAAAGCAGTCAGTAATAACAAAGGGTTTCTTAGCAATAAGCAAGTCAACTTGGGTAAAACAGAGCAATCGGTCTTATTTTACCATGCCATTATTTTGAAATTCCACATCAGATCTGGATGACACTTGCTATGAGTCTTTTGGAGGAGTCCCTGTGTC
>JBBPBX010021513.1:9344-24345 GCA_038048925.1 Garcialebias charrua | reverse complement strand
TAACTTGTAAAAAAAATATATATATATATATATCTGTATGCCTCTCTTATGTTTGTCTATTGTTGATTGTTCAAGGAAAATCTACTGTTGCTGTTGTCATCATTCTTTGTTTGTAGCCAGGTCTCTCTTGTAAATGAGTCCTCGAGGCTCAATGGGATTAACCTGCCTAAATAAAGGTTGAATGAATGAATCCTCAACTCCCCGCTAACATAGCACTAAGCTAGCAACAGACAGGTCTACCCCGTTGACAAAAATCCCAGAAGAGATGATTGCCCTGCCAAAGCAAGTCACCTTGGGGAAACTGCACATTTTTTTTATTGCAAGATGTCAAATAACCTCATCAGTACCACTACACTGATCTCTGGCTGGTTTCCAGTTTGAAGGTAGAACACATGTTTTAAAATGACATTTCAATGCTGCATCACTGTTTCTGCAGATTAACGAATTTTAACCAGATGAGTCAGTTGTAGAGTCACCCCCTCGCCTGCTGCGTAGAAAAGCCAAATGAGAGGATTCCCCTGAAATATTTAAGCATGATAAAGAAATAAAAGTAGGTCTGTTTAAAATTACGGTATTGCAGTTGCAAAACCCCCAAATGAGCAGGCCCTGTCTACTAGAGGGACACCACCCATCCTTTCTTTAAGGTAAGGTCTGAAACAAGTTGGTGCATCCATCTCTAATAAACCATCAACTGCAAGTTACAATAATTTAATTCACTAATTCACTAAATAACCATCAACTCATTAAGCTCACAAACGAACAAACAACACAGAAGCGCTAATATTCAGCACAAACTACTTTTGCTTTAGGACTGTAAAGAAAACTGGCAGGTGTTTTTTTTGTTTAAACGTTCTACTTGTGTGATCAGTTAGCAATAATATCTCCATCTCTGATCCGTGGTCAGGCCGCAGAGACAAGTCCATGAGAGAAACCCAGACCTCCCTCTGCTCAGTCTCCAGCTCCTCCTGGGGGACCCAGAGGTGTTCCCAGACCAGAGAAGATACCTAATCCCTTCAGTAAGTTCTGGGTCTGACTGAGGGCCTCCTCGCAGTGGGATGTGTGCAGGAGACCTCCAGGTCAGATGAACATTCCTCAGTTGACTCCTTTTGATGGACAGAAGTAGGGCTGTATACCGAACCGATGTTCTTTTATGGCACCGACCGAACTGCGTCGTTCGGTGTATGGATTGAAACGTCACTCTTCTTTCAGTGTCAAGTTTCAGTATTGGATGTAACGTGACACGTGGTTTCAGCACGCAGGCCGGTAAAACACAGACATATGATAAACAGACTATGTGTTTACACCCAGAGCTGTCCTACAGCTTGTATGTCTATGCTGCTGGTTACGCCCACAGACGACGTTCACGTGTACAGAGTGTATGTTTTCGAACGGCTTCAATTTAAGAGCGGAAAGTTGCTCCGTGTTTGCAATGAGAGAAAGGAGGAACGCTAGCCTGGTTAAAACCAGACCCTTGTCCTTCACTTTTCTTTGTACTAGGGTCTGGGACTTGTCCCATAGACAACGATTTCTCCGATAGATTTTTGAATGGACCAATCAGAGAACGGAAGGCGGAGTTTTGTTAGTTTAGCCTGGCGAGGCCAGGCTATTCAGATAAATAGCTCAGAAACCACTCGGTGGATATTTTTTTCTGCTACCAGTGTGTAATTATATGGCTCTAATTTACTGACTGTTGGCCTAGATTAAACATTTGAGATAAAATTCGATTTTTTATCATTTATTTTCGTAGCGCACCCGAGGCTGTTTGGAAAATGTCAAACCGAAACTATTTAAATCCAGCAGATTTGACCATTTCGTGAATTGATTTAGGAACTGTTAAGCTCAGGAACACTTCTGATATAACGTCAGCTAAGAAATATATTTTTTCTCAGCAAAGAAATAATAGTTTTTACCTTGTTTTCTTGAAAATTCCTTCGTGGCGGCAGCCATTTTAACTGACGACGTCAGTCGACGTCGTTCAAAACTCCGCCTTCTGCTCTCTGATTGCTCAGGAACACTTCTGATATAACGTCAGCTAAGAAATATATTTTTCTCAGCAAAGAAATAATAGTTTTTTACCTTGTTTTCATGAAAATTCCTTCGTGGCGGCAGCCATTTTAACTGACGACGTCAGTCGACGTCGTTCAAAACTCCGCCTTCTGTTCTCTGATTGGTCCGGTCAAAAATCTACCGGAGATATCCTTGTCTATGAGACAAGTCCCAGACCCAGTACAAAGCGAAGTGAAGGACAAGGGTCTGGTTTTAACCAGGCTAGAGGAATGCAGCCTCCCTTTTCTTCTCTCAGCGTTAAAGTCAGCCTGTGAGTGTTAGAGCCTGATTCATTATCTCCACGACCGGACTCCTCTTCATCAAAGAACTCAGAGGACAGAGCTGTGTCTCTGATTTCAGCTGGTGAGTTTACGTTTGTTAACGTTACTGCAGCTTAATACGTGCATCGCGGTGAGTTAAACTAGAATCCATCTAACGCTAACTTTAAGATATTAGCATGTAGTTTTGTTTTATCTACGTAGCTAGCTAAACTCAGAAGCTAACTAAAGATTGACAGTAACAGATAAAGCTTGTAAAAATATGCTCATCCATCGGATCAGCTGGTTAAACAGTTCACGTTTGTTTATGTTCTCCTCAAAGGAGCCTCTGACCCAAAATGAGACAGACAAAATAAAAACGAGATGGGGGGCCACTGCCCTTTTCTACAGTAGAGGCTGCATGGTGGAGGTAAGTTAAGCTGTAAAGGATATTGTTGACCAGTTAAGCTTTTATCTCTCAGCCTAGATAATGTTTTTTGAGCAATAATAACACAACCATGTTATTGTTGATGTTTTGTCTTCTAATGTCAATTAGGGAGATGATAAAAGCCCTAAACCCCAGAGAACCACAGAGAAGATTCAGGAAGAGACACAGAGGTGCAGAAGTCTGCCATCAACCCTAACCTTAGTGAATCCAGTGACCTGGTAGTGGAATGTGAGGGACACTATAGCCGTTTTCGCATTGCACAGCCCTCCCCGGCCCAGCTCGTCCCGGGTTGCCCCTGAGCCCAGCCTGCTCATTTCGCAGTGTGCGGAGAGCCGCCTTGAAGTGGGTGGGGAGTTCTTAGCCAACGCCATTTCCTCACTTGGTTGAACTTATTTTACGTTTGTCTTTTATTGGATAAAAAAAGGAGTTTGTGTTAACCACAGGCATAACACAAACTCCTTTTTTTAATCCAATAAAAGACAAACGTAAAATAAGTTCAACCAAGTGAGGATCGAACCCGAGTCGAGATAAAGTTTGGAGTGGAAACCCGACGCGCTTCCAGTGAACCACCGAGGCGTGTTGCTATTTCCAGGTCCGACGCACGCTTAAAAACTTGAAGTGGGTGGGGAGTTCTTGTGTGTGCACTTGGTGTTATTTACGTTCTAAAATAAGCTGATTTGTAATCAGTTATTAACAAAAATTAAACTCAGAAACACATATATATATATATTCAGCTAACACTTTTTTTAGGCGTTTCTGTAGTTATATTTTAATGAAATTCAGCTCGCGCTGAAAGGCGGAAACGCTCTGTATGGGTGCGTGCTTCGTGTTATTTAAACTGGGCCCGGGAGCTCGGCCCGCTTAGAACCTCCGTCGGACGGGTTCTGAAACTCGGGCTGACGCCGGCCCGAAAAGGCAACTGCGAACAAGACGAACCCGTTAGAAGCCGGGTCGGGCCGGGGAGGGCTGTGCAGTGCGAAAACGGCTCATGCTAATCCTATCAAACTGACAACCAGGTATCTGTGCGTGCAACAAGCATCATCCACACGCTCAGAGCGAACATGTTCTACTGCTGGAGACACCATCAGCCAGGAGTGTGCTTGTTTGTGTCCAGAGAAAGCAGACATGTTGTTTCTGAAGAAAAACTGTTAAGTGAAAAGGTCCTCAGTATGTAGCAGTGAGCATTAGACACTGACGTGTCACTGGGTTTGCAACTGTTCTTTTGACCTGGAAATTATACGTTTATTTTTATGTAAGAAAACTGCTTGAAATGGAAAAATACCAAAGTTAAAAAATAAAACTCACGATTTGTACTGTAGTGTGAAACTTAATTTTCTTCTTGTTACAATTGATGTTAATTACAAAATTGGCACAGAAAAAAGAACCGTCCAGGAACCGACACCAAAGTGAAGGTACCGACACCAGTACAGATTTTTTTTTAGAAAGGTACCCAGCCCTAGACAAGAGCAGCAACTCTACTCCCGAGCTCCCCCTGGATGATGGAGCCCCCACCCCCACAAAGGAGGCTCATTTCAGTTGCTTGGATCCAGGACCTGGTTCTGTTCTTTTGGTTCTGGTCCAAACATGACCACATGAGATGGATGGAACGCAGACAGACCACTAAATAATAAAAATAGATTTTAAAATGATTGCCTTAGCAATAACATCTTTATATGATAAAATATTTAGGTGCAGAGGATTTATTGGTCATTTTTAGAATAAAAAACAATAAGATCATGTGATGCAGCCGTTTAAAATAATTGATCATGTGATTTTTTTTTAAACTTAAAAGTATTATAATTTTATGTTAAACTACTTCATCTTGAACTGAATTAAACTTTTTTTTGTTAAAAAGGTCAGGCTTTAATAAATACATTTCCAGCCATCAACAGATCTTTACTTAGCTAAAGGAAAGCACCAGCAGCTAACGGCCAACGGTAATTTGTAGCCTTTAAATTTCTCTTTATATATACTGTATATGTCTACTGTAATATGATGGTTCATAACGACTCAACCAGCACCTTTAGCTGCAGCCTTGTTACCAAATGATGCAATTACGAGTCACTTCCTGTTGAACGTGATGGGTGTTTACAATCTTTGTGACGAAATGAATTACTGGTATTCAGAATCTAACAAACATGATGGAAAAACTCAATGACAAAGAAGTGAAATTTAAAATACGTAAACTTGGGTGTGATCCTCACAGTGGATGGAACAGATTAATGAGATTTTATTCTGAGAATAGCTTTAGGTCAGGTTAGGATCGTTTCTTTCTAAACGAATGAAACCCTACAAGAAAAGTAAAATCAAACGGACATTACTCACACAAAAAAAAAAGTTACATCAGGTCATCTGGACAGATTTGTCTTGGTTGATTACTTACTTTGGTGGCAGGCTGAGGGGGGAGCGGGGCTTCACCTTCTCGTCGTCCTTCTTCTCCCTGGCGTCTCGAGGAGGACGAATCCTCGGCCTCTCCTTCTCGTCTCTCTTCAGCCGGTCCCTCTCCCACTCCTCCTTCCGTCTCAGCCTCTCCTTCTCGCGCTCCCGCTCCCGTTCCCTCTCCCTCTCTCGTTGGCGCCGCTCCCGCTCGCGGTGATCTCGTTCGCGCTCGCGGTCTCTGTGGCGCTCGCGGAGCTCCCGCTCGCGGTCACGCTCCTGCTGAAGTGTTAAAATTCAGACCAGGTGTGAATCTGCTGCGCCGGACACAAACGCATCGTTTTCAACGTTGAAGATGTTGACTCTAAACGTTCCGATTCCATGAATGCACCACGACAAGATTCAAACCGGTAAACATTTTATCCAAACATCATCCCAACGTTCTGTTGAACACTAAATGAGCCGAGTTGACAGAAGTTCCTGGTAAAACTAAAAACGATTCTGTGTTCAGGCATTTTACAAAAACATGGCTGCTGAGTGGAGCCTCTCTGTCAGGGTTACTAATAATAATAATATTAATAATAATGAATTTAATTTATAACGCACTTTTCCTTAACAAAAATCTCAAAGTGCTACAAAGTGCAACAAAATCAGAAATAAAACAAGTGAAAAACAAGTAAAATCAATAATAATATCAACTAAGATCAAAGAGAAAGTCATGATACTCACAGTGAAGTGGTAGGGCAGAGGACCTTCTGTGTACTGAACTCTGAAGTTTTCATACTGACCCCCGCGCCATAAGGCCTCCATCTCATAATCATAGTAAGGGTCAGCATAAGGATCGCTGTGGAGGAAACACACTGTTCAGACACTTCTTAGAGGGAAACTTCATCATATGGCATCTTTCACAAAATAAAAACACAAAGAAACAACCAACAGGTTAAACTATTCACATAAAGGTACTCGTTGTACAGCATTACTATATCAAACGGTGCAGTTTAAACAAGTTTATTTAGTTTTCTAGATATTTACTGAAGTGCAGGTCAGCAGTCAATGTCAACAAGTGTTTGTGTCACGTGTAGTCTGTAAACAAGCATGGAGGAATCTGAGAGAAGACGTCTCCGTGAAATTATCAGAGTAACTCTAAAAAAAGTTAAGCCAGGTCCTCTGGACATTCAAAAAACAAACAACAAAATTTTTTATATATATAAATATATATATATATATATAAATATATATATATATATATATATATTTATATATATATAACTGTTTTGTTTTTTTGAACGTCCAGAGGACCTGACTTAAGCTTTTTTTTCTTTCTACCTGGATTACTGAGCATGCATCAGGATATCAGAGTAGATCTGCTGCTAAAGAGAAGAGAAAGGAGTGAAGCGACTGTCGGGAATAAATATCTGAGATGATGCAGTACGGTTTGACGTCACGAGGACGTTGTCATCTAACCTGTCTGCAGATTCTACTCCACAAACATGAGCTTAAAGACAAACGGATGAGAAATCTGCCAAGAGTTCCTCCAAAACTTCCATGACGTCACCACTGATCATCTATTTTCAGTCTCTTCGGCTGTTTCCCAAAGTAAACAAACACACAAAGTGGTAGCTGGCACAGACTGTGCGTGAATTTTTTTAATTTAGTGATAAAATATTGTGCACATTTAGTTTCTTTCTTTATGAATTTTAACACTATATTTTATTATAATGTTAACTGTGTGAATGTTAATTAAGCGTTCACTGTTGTGATCCATTTTTCTTCTCTTATGTTTTTCGGTGCGTTTCTCGTCCCGCAGTTATTTAAATTATTTCAACAAATCATCTATCAAAACGTTCAGCTCTTTCAGGACTGTCCTGCTATGACTTTTGGTATTGGTGCAACTTTAGCTTTTTTAAATGTTTAATCTTTTCTGCCATTAAAAAAAAAAAATCATAGAATATGAATTGAGCTCATATTACATCCTTCAAATCTTTAGATCAGTTTACAATCTTTTACTGCTCCTTTCATTTTGTTCTGGTTCAGCTTCTTTGTGCAAAAAAAGAAAAGAAAATTCAGCTACTTTTGTGCTCTTTTCAGATTCTTTCTGCTAACTACAAAATTTTTGTGCTTCTTTTAACTTCTATCTGCTAATTTCAGCTTGTTATGCTCCTTTCAGCTTATTTCTGCAAGTTTCAGCTGTTTTATGCCCATTTAAACTTTTTCAGCCAATTCCACATTTTTTACACTCATTTACCGGTAAACGTTTTTCAGCCTAATTCAGCAAAATTGTGCTCTCTCCACTTCCTTCATGTAATTTCAGCTACCGGTATTTTCTACCCTTTTAGCAACTTTTCAGCTGTGTTTTTTGTTTCAGCTGTGTTCTGCTAATTTTATCTTGTTCCACCTTTTCAGCTACTTTTTCAGATTTTTTTTAATAATAGCAAATTTCAGCTGATTTTTTTCATTCATTCAACCTTTATTTAGTCAGGTAAATCTTTTGAACCTCATGGGCTCATTTACGAAAGCGACCTGCTACAGATACATTCAAGTTTTTCTTGGCAATTCCCGTTACTTTCAGCCTACCGTAATTACCAGTACCCGGTAATTTATTCTTGCTAATTTCAGCTAGTTCATTCAACCTTTATTTATACAGGTTAGTCTCACTGAGCCTCGAGGACGCATTACAAGAGACCTGCGTTTTTATGCTCCTTTCAGTTTTTTCCACCTACTATTTCAGCTACTATTTTTATTATTTCAGCTACTATTTTTTACTATTTCAGCTACTGTTTTTATGCAAATGTTAGCCTTTTCAGCTAATTCCACATTTTTGAGCTCCTTTCAGCTCTTTCCACATCTTCCTCGTAGGTTAAGCTTCTTTTTGCCTTTTGACTACAGTACTTTCTAGATGTTAGGGGTATTTTCTAAAAAATATATTTTTTGCTTATTTCTGCTAATGTAAACCTATGGTAATTCAGCAAATCTGTGTTCCTTCTGCTTTCTTCTGCTAATTTAGGTTTGTTCTTCCATTTCAGCTACATTTCAGCATGTTTTTAGCTAATTTCCCCTGTTTTTCCAGCAAATTCTTCTGCAATAAGCATTCACGCTGCAGTTTCACAGGACATTACATGTATTCTTTGTTGATGTGTGTGTGTAAATCTGGAAACTGCTGAACTGAATTGCCTTTAGGGGATAAATAAAGTTCTCTGAATCTGAATTTAATACGATTGTTCTATTCTTGCTTTATTGAATTTCTGCCCAAAACAAACAATCTGGTCATGCTCAAATTAATCCACTAACTGTTCAAAATGTTTTACAAATCATGATTGGATGAACTTCTCACATATTTCCCATCTGAGGTTAAAAAAACTGCCACAAACCAAGAATCATAGCAGTTTATATTCCTGACAAAGAATAAATCACTGAGGTGAAAAAGGGAAAGGTTTATTTACACTCACCCATAAATAGGATCTCTTAGGTCCATTTCCCTGAAAGAGAAACATCAATGAATCGTCTACAATATTCTTTATAAGTACAATATTTGTATATTTTTGGTGGTTTTGTTGGTTCATGACCCTGAGTTATAATTTAAAGTTATGTTAAGCTGCTAAAATACAAGATGAAAGCTTTAAACTTTATCAGATGTGATACTAGAGCGCAGCATCATAAATGATCAAAATGTTGATTTAGATTAAATCTGATGGAGCCAGAGCTGAACACCACCCACACACGTACTCTCTGATGATGTGGTAGCTGCGTTCCCTGAAGAACTCGTTCTCTTTGTCCAACTCTTTCTCATCCTCCCCGATTGTCACGTTGAAACGTTTTTCCTCAAAGTCGGGCTCCTGCTCCTTACGGATGTTGGCCTTCTTCAGGACCTAACAGAGACAGAAGACACCACCCTGATGAACAGAAGCGCCTCCTTCAAAAGGTTTCTGACAGCCTTGAAACATTTCAGAGACTCAGAAAAGCTGCCGCTAAGATCGTGTGTGAGGGAGTGGGCGGGGCTTAAAGCCTCATATCTCTAGTGGACAGACCCCGTTTCCAAAAGTACAACATGGCAGCTCCTGTAAACCAGATCCTGCTGGCATTAGGACCCAACAAATGGGGGGAGACACACCTGGTCTGTTATTTTACCACACGGTTGATGGTTCAGACTCGAAAAGGAATATTCAGTGGGGTTTCTAACAGAACTTTTCATGTAGGAGACAAATCCTGTAACATAAATCTGTATTTCCAGCTGGTATAACTGATTTCATGTTAAATGTATTCATCTTATGATGCATAGCAATAACAAGTATATTGTAGTCAACAGCATTTGATACAAACATGCTTCAACAGACCAACATATTCAGCATTTCTAAGGAGACTGAGATGCTGGAAATACACGTTAGATTAAAAACTAATGAGCATCTTTCTTTACAAAACATCTAAAACAATTAGCAGCTGGTCGAACCTTCTGATAAAATGTTGCGTTTTAATGTGACAGAATACTGTACAACACTGACACAAACTACAATGTACAGTTCATAAATAAATAGGAATGTGCGGCGGCAGGATTAAATTTTATTTTTGTCAAATCAACCTAAAAATGTAAAATTCAAAGAAAGGTCATCTGGAAGAAGCCACACAAAGCGTCACCTGACTGGAAATAGTCATAACACAATAAACCTGCACATGGTGCAGTTTGCAACCTGTTCCCATCTGTAGTGTGGTAAAATAATCAGCAAGCCACACTCTCATACACACACACACACACACACACACACGCACACACAGCAAGCTAAAGAAGCTCCGTCTGATTTGCATGGAGGACAGTGGGCGTCTGTCCGACAGGCTGACTCTGTCTACTTTAAAGATTTTTACACTTTGATAAATCCTACAGTTTGAGCTGGTTGTGTACATGACCCCAGTAAAAGTACACAGTAGTTTGTACTAGGGGTGCAGGAAAAAAATAGATTTTTTTAAAAGAATCTAGATTCTTAGTCCTGGCGATTCAGAATAGATTCTAAAAGCACCAAAATCAATTTTTTTTTTAAAACATTAAAACCCAAAAGATAAAGAAAATAAAACCATACCGGTATCTCATAATATATGAAATAATACATAAAATGAAAGGTGTTAAAAAGAAGAAGAAATCTTATTTTATCTGCCCCTTTTTTCAAAAACAAAACAAGTTCAAACAATCAATTCAAACAATAATCTTCTATAAGTAACAGAGCAAAAAGCTAACCTAATACTGGTTACAGAATTTATCATTTGTTCCTATTTTTGGTATAAATATCAAACAATGCAAAGAATTTGATACAATAAGGAACCTAAAATTATTGTTTTAAATAAATGTTCCATTTGTTTACATTGTTGTTTATTCTTTTCAGCTTGTCAGTTACAAAACTGAAACTAAATGTATTACCACTTTAATAGAAAAATCGTTTCTGAATCAAAAATAGTTTCTGAATCGAAAAATTGATTTTGAATCGAATCGTGACACCAAAAATCGGAATCGAATAAATTCTCCAGACACTGAAGAGACTGAACAACTTTTCTCTAGTTTAATTTCAGAGGTCGTCAGTTGTATTTTAATAAATTACAACACAGGAAGTCTTTTGAAAAGTACAAAAAAATTACCGTAACTTAAAATGATTTTATTAAAATTTTCCAGACTGACAGACTTCTCCCTTGAAATGATTTCATTCAAAGGGATTTTATTTACAAGACTTCAGCTCATGTACGGTAGTAGTAGTCATTAATTTTTATAGTTGATCATTAGACATTTGTCACGGTACAGTTACCTCTCAGTATGATTCTAAATATAATCAAGTTGAGCTCATCCAGACAGACTCAACGCCTTGTTGTTAAAACACGTGTAGAGCTGAATTTATTTAGACATTTATGATCAACGATCGTGATCAACTGATGGCGTGACGTCACGAGCGCCGCAGTATGGCCGCACTGATGGGAGCTCCGCTTCGGCTCGATCTTTTTTGTTCCTGTTGTTCTTGTTTTAACCTTTTTTTGAGCCCCCACTGCACACCCACACTACGGGTATGACTGCGACACACGTGGAGTTTTGTGTGTCGCTGCCTTGCCATCATGGTTCAGTTCCCGGCGTCCCTCCAGCCTCAGGCCTGTCATGGCAGTCGTCTGTATGATCCTCCATCTGCCTGCACGGACCTAACTCTACGGACATGTTCGGCCCCGCGGGGAAAACCTTGGATGTTCTCCGTCTGCCCGACCCGGGTCTGAACTGCGGTCTGTGAGTGCAGCTGCTGCGGTCGTTATTACCATCAAGCTGCTGACCGGACCTGCTAACAAGACCACGCCACTAACAGAACAGAACCATGATGTTGAAAGAACCTCACTTCTAACCGAATCACACTGTAGATGTATTTCTTTTTCAACTTTGGCACCTTGTTTTTAGTATTTTTTTTACTATGTTTTTAGGATTTTTGCTGCATGCGTTGGTATTTTTTTATTTCTTTTGGTGAGTCAAGACGGTTCTTCTCGTCCTCAGCATTTCATTGCACTGTTGACCTTGTGTTTGATTTTGCGTTTGACAAATAAACCAAACCTGAACCTCAACTACAAACACCTGAAACTGACTCTCAGAGAACTTAAAACATTAAAGTTAAACAGAGTCACACAACGCAGTTCGGTTAGGGCAGTGGGGTATCCTCCTTGAAAACGGTCCAGGAAACCCTGATCGGTGCCCTCGCCTGCAGTCTGTCTCTGAGTCGGGAACACTGCGGTCACCTGCCGTGTATCAGACAGTGCGAGCCACACCGCTCTGCTCTGACTGGGTCAAACTGTGGCGCTGGTTCTGTTTATTTGTTGAAAGCAGTCAGTTTAATTCCTGCATCATCATTAGATTGGATGGATTTTTAAAAGGTCAAAACAAAACACTGCACCACTTCTTTTCTTACAGATGACAGATATCTGTCACAGAGAACTTTAATCTATTTTACTATGTCACACACTTGAGGTGAGATCTGGTTGCACAAGATGAGAATAATCTGGTTGCACGAGATGAGAATATGTAGCCTCGGACAAACTGCTCATGTGGACCCCTGCTGTGCCACCCCTCAGTTCTGCTGCTACAGGGACTGCTGGAGGACAAACTGACCACGTCTCCTCATTCAACTGCTACCTTTGCTCGCTCTAAAGCCCCCAGTATACCCCCGCGTACGTACACAGAGGGTTCAGACATCCTACTCGAGCATCCACCCTGAGCGGCTGCAGTCAGCTCCACAGACAAGGAGTGTTTACCTTTGGAACAAATTGAGCTCACTGATTGGTCATTTGTTGACACGCCTACTGGATTGATTGACAGGTCAGGAAAAACAACAACAACCACCAAGCGCCGACAGCCTCCGCAGTAGTGTTCTGGGTTTATATGTTAATAAAAAAAAATAAAAAAATAAAAAACAGGGAGCGCTGGTCCTGCAGCCCACAATGTCAATGTCAATTTTATTTATATAGCACATAAAAACAACCGAAGCCGACCAAAGTGCTTTGCAGTTAAAAAAATAAAAAATAACAGAGTAAAATGCATCTAGTGCCACTGAAACATAAAGTTAACAGTAAATACACAACGAACAATAAAATCTGCTCAAAATTAGTTCTCAGACTCTGCGAGGATCAAATGCCAAATAAAACAGATGAGTGTTGAGCAAAGATTTAAAAGTCTCAACAGTCTGAGCGCTCTTTAAATTCTCAGGTAAACTGTTCCACAGCTTTGGAGCAGCAACCGCAAAAGCCCGATCACCTCTGGATTTCAGTTTGGATCTGGGGACATCTAAGAGAAACTGGTTGGTAGACCAGAGTGCTCTTAGATGTTAAGAAGATCACACATCAAACCAGCACACCAGGAAATCTCCAGAACCTCCCGCAGCCACGCTGGACCCGATTTTAATTGTCTCGTGACAAATTCCTTCATTTCTCACCATTTCAGTCATGGCACCAACGGAGGAGGAAGAGATCGCTTGCCTTTTGGCAAAAAAACAACAAAAAAAACAACAACAAAAAAGACCAGATCAGAGATGAAGAAGGGGAATTTAATACATTGGTGTCACATCTGTCACCGGGCAGTTTATTGCGCAACACCATGTACACGGTCGTAAAAATGTAGCTTTGCGCGGGCATGCCCAGCGGGGGGTATGCGTGTATCGTGGGAGTATACTGGGGCTTAATTCATGTTTGTAGAACTGGTTCCAGTTGCTTCCTGTTCCTAATCACTGGCTCCAATGTGCTGCTCATGATGGGCGGCTTGGAGTGCGGTGTTAAATAAAGTGAAGATTCCACACAGCCTGCTGGCTTCATTAGACAGATCATTTTTAATATTTTACTGTTTATGATGTTTGTTGAATGTTTTGTGCAGCCCCCTGTGATGTTTGTTGTGAATTGGGGCTATAAAATTTAAACTGAGTGTTTACCTCTTTGGCGTGCCTCAGTCCTCGCTCCCAGGCACTCTCCACAGGAGGTTCCACTGGTGGAGGCGGAGGAGGGAGTTCCTCCACCGCAGGGCCAGCCTACGACATGGAAACGTTTATTTAGTGTTTCCGGCTATTACACTGATGCTCACAGACAAAGAGGCCAGTGATGGAGACTCTGAACGCGCTCTACATTTCCTCATAATATTCAGAACCGGAGCGGCTCCAGAGCGCCTCACCCAGGGGTTGCTGGGTATCAGTGGGCTTGGTCCTCCAGGGGGAGCTCCGTTAGAAGAGAACGGGTCTGGTTTACTGATGAGGGAGTAGTTCCCTTTGTCATTGAAGCCAGGGTGGATGAACCTGCAGTTCATTCCCCACGTGCAGTTTCCTGAAAGAAACAACGCAGTGACTTTTATTAACCTGCTGCAAGATGCTTCACAGAATATGAGTTTTCCTCCGTGTAACATGGGACCAGGATAAAGACCCACATTTTTTCACTTACTAACTAAAAAAAAAAAATGTCAAACAAAATAAAACTGCTGTCGTTACAGGACTCAACGTCCAAACAAACAGACCTCTTAAACTAGACAATAAAGAGTGAAGTATTTGAATAATGTTTAATTTGTGGAAGATGTGCACAAGTGTGAGACGAATAACGTGCACGGCTTAGAGCAGTTTTGCAAGCGAGGAAGGATTTTCAAAACGTGACTGCACAACTCGCTGCTGACGCAGAATTCAGTGAGAGGGTTGAGGGAAGCTGAAAATTCAGATATTCTCTCTTCAACCACCGACTCGTCTCCAACAGTCGCAGCCAAGCGAGACACTGATGCCATCTTTCATAACGTTTGGTACCAGCAGTTACATCATTTGCCACCAGGATGCTTCATGTATTCTTGTTTAAGTCAGCGCCGTGTGCAATCAAGGCGCAGTGTTCAAGAGGAAAGTTGGAAAAAGATGGACGCTTGCAGTCAAGCCTTTGTTGTTTTAGCTCTTTTGAAGTAAAAACGTTTCAAAACAATGAACACAGAGGATGAAAGGTGCAGAAGATGTAGATTTTAGCACATTTCTTTGGAATAAATGACCCAGAGGTCACGCAGCACAACTACAAGCAACAGCACAGTGGACTGATGAAATGCTGCCTATTATAGATTTTTTTTTCCTTTCATGAGTAGCAGCCATTTTGAAGTTAAACAGCGTCCTCTGCTGGACAACACATCTTACTTTAACAAACAGAAATCAGATAAAAATCCTGAAAACCTCCTGAAGAACAGCTGATCCAGAACCCTTCAGTAGATCCAAGTGTGGCTCATTGGAAGGGAAACAAAGATATCAGATTATATCCAACATCCTGGTCATAAATCTGAGGGTCAATACTTGCCTTTCATGAAGAACCTACAGATGGGGCGAGGGCGGATCTTCCTGTCTGAAGGATCTTTGACCTCTCCCTCCTCCAGGTC
>JBBPBX010021512.1:0-42307 GCA_038048925.1 Garcialebias charrua | reverse complement strand
AACAAGAAGCATTGGAAGGCCTCAAACAAGAACAAGAAACATCGGACGGCCTCAAACAAGAACAAGAAGCATTGGAAGGCCTCAAGCAAGAACAAGAAACATCGGACGGCCTCAAACAAGAACAAGAAGCATCGGAAGGCTTAAAAGAAGAACAAGAAGCATCGGAAGGCCTCAAACAAGAAGCATCGGACGGCCTCAAACAAGAACAAGAAACATCGGACGGCCTCAAACAAGAACAAGAAGCATTGGAAGGCCTCAAACAAGAACAAGAAACATTGGACGGCCTCAAACAAGAACAAGAAGCATCGGATGGCTTAAAAGAAGAACAAGAAGCATCGGAAGGCCTCAAACAAGAAGCATCGGACGGACTCAAACAAGAACAAGAAGCATCGGACGGCCTTAAACAAGAACAAGAAGCATTGGAAGGCCTCAAAGAAGAACAAGAAGCATCGGAAGGCCTCAAAGAAGAACAAGAAGCATTGGAAGGCCTCAAAGAAGAACAAGGAGCATCAGAAGGCCTCAAAGAAGAACAAAAAGCATCGGAAGGCCTCAAAGAAGAACAAGAAGCATCAGAAGGCTTAAAAGAAGAACAAGAAGCATCGGAAAGCCTCAAAGAAGAACAAGAAGCATCAGAAGGCCTCAAAGACGAACAAGAAGCATCGGAAGGCCTCAAAGAAGAACAAGAAGCATCAGAAGGCCTAAAAGAAGAAGCATTGAAGGCCTCAAAGAAGAACAAGAAGCATCGGAAGGCCTCAAAGAAGAACGCAAAGCATCGGAAGGCCTCAAACAAGTAGAAGAAGCATCAGAAGGCCTCAAACAAGAACAAGAAGCATCGGAAAGCCTCAAACAAGAACAAGAAGCATCAGAAGGCCTCAAACAAGAACAAGAAGCGTTGGAAGGCCTCAAAGAGGAATGCGAAGCATCAGAAGGCCTCAAACAAAAACAAGAAGCATCGGAAGGTCTCAAACAAAAACAAGAAGCATCGGAAAGCCTTAAACAAGAACAAGGAGCATCGGAAGGCCTCAAACAAGAACAAGAAACATCGGACGGCCTCAAACAAGAACAAGAAGCTTTGGAAGGCCTCAAACAAGAACAAGAAACATCGGACAGCCTCAAACAAGAACAAGGAACATTGGAAGGCCTCAAGCAAGAACAAGAATCATCGGACGGCCTCAAACAAGAACAAGAAGCATTGGAAGGCTTAAAAGAAGAACAAGAAGCATCGGAAGGCCTCAAACAAGAAGCATCGGACGGCCTCAAACAAGAACAAGAAGCATCGGACAGCCTCAAAAAAGAACAAGAAGCATCGGAAGGCCTCAAAGAAGAACAAGAAGCATCGGAAAGCCTCAAAGAAGAACAAGAAGCATCGGAAGGCTTAAAAGAAGAACAAGAAGCATCAGAAGGCCTCAAAGAAGAACAAGAAGCATCGGAAAGCCTCAAAGAAGTACAAGAAGCATCCAAAGGCCTCAAATTAAACCTTTGATGAAAGAGAAAGGAAATTAAAAGCAGAGATTCTTTGGATCAGTGAGCAGGACGGGCTTCGGACTCGTTTTGAAGGAACTCTGAGTTGGATCAGTCTGGGTGGGTTCTGAGAGTTTCAGAGTTTGGTTCTGACTGTTGTGGACAGAGAGCAGACTGGACCCAGACCACCTGGTCCATGGTGCAGAAGGTGAAGCACAGAGATGGATTTTGGTTTGAAACCAACCCTCTGCAGGAAGTCGGTGCAAAGACCTCAGAACTGAACTAAAGGGATCAGGTCTGGGTTTCTGTGAGGACCTGGGCGTTGTGGTTCTGGATCAGCTGTAGCTGGATTTTCATAAGACCTGCTAAGACATCTGTCCTTCTCTAGAGATGTTCTTCAAGAGGCTGATGGCCGTCTTGATGTTTTGACTCCTGCATCAATCCAAGCTTTTGGGTTTTGTCTGAACTTTTAGAACCACAGAACGTCAGCTTCAGCTCCAAACCTGCTTCAGATTGACGTGCTGAGCTGAAGGTTCTGACACGTCCAGTGATGGACCGGAGTTGGACAGTGTCCTTGAGGGAGGGACTAATGAAACCCTACAGACCTCTGGTGAAGACAAAACCAGAGTCTGTTCAGTTTGTACAAACACATATGAAGACATCCTCACGTGCACGAGGGCAGGCTGGTGCACGCATGGTGAGGAGGGGACGGATGGAGTCCACTGATGCCGGGCTTTCTGCAGACCGTGTCTCTGCTGCTCGTGCACGATGCTCTTGAGTCTCACGCCCGGAAGTCTTGGAACAGTCAGACGTCGTCCTCGTCCCAGAGCCCCCAGTCCTCCATAGCGCTCACCTCCTTCAGCTGCATCTGTAGCTGTTTCTGCTCCTTCAGCTGCATCTGTAGCTGTTTCTTCTCATAATGTGCCTTCAAGCTGCACAGGAAACAGTTACTTTAAGTGACGGGCGCGCACGGCGCCGTGTCCTTGATTTCTCTGTGCACACGTGTCCTCTCTGTGCTGTTATGAAGGCATCTGCTGTCAAGACTTCTTAAACTCATCGCAGTGTTAGTCCCGCTTTCAGCTCCACGCCTCCAGCACACACACACACACACACACACACACACACACACACACACACACACACACACACACACACACACACAGACGGGCAGACACACACACACACACTGAGCGAGAGAGACAGACAGACACACACACACACACATACAGAGACAGACATACACACACAAACACACACATAGAGACAGACAGACACACACACACACACACACACACACACACACACACACATATAGAGACACTGTGAGGACACTCGGTGTGAAACACACACGGTGATGGACGATGCTCCTGCAGGTGTTTCAGAATCCGGGCCTGTTGTCAGCCCAACAGAACCGTTCATCCCTTTGAAGCCAACAAATTGTCTTGTGTCCATGAAGACATGTGAGGCGTTCACTGACTGACCACAAAGACATGTGAGGTGTTCACTGATTGACCATTTAGATAAATGTTTTTATTTAGTGTTTTTATCAATTGTTCTTGTTTTTATTAGCTGTTCTTATTGTTTTGATTAATCAGCTTTTACTACAGTAATTCTTTTGTCTATTTTAATATTTTATTTATATGTTGTACAGCACTTTGTGATTTTATCTATGAAAAGTGCTATATAAATAAACTTTACTTACTTACTTACTTACCATGAAGACATGTGAGGTGTTCACTGACTGACCATGAAGACATGTGAGGTGTTCACTGACTGACCACGAAGACATGTGAGGTGTTCACTGACTGACCACGAAGACATGTGAGGTGTTCACTGACTGACCATGAAGACATGTGAGGTGTTCACTGACTGACCACGAAGACATGTGAGGTGTTCACTGACTGACCATGAAGACATGTGAGGTGTTCACTGACTGACCATGAAGACATGTGAGGTGTTCACTGACTGACCATGAAGACATGTGAGGTGTTCACTGACTGACCACGAAGACATGTGAGGTGTTCACTGACTGACCACGAAGACATGTGAGGTGTTCACTGACTGACCATGAAGACATGTGAGGCGTTCACTGACTGACCATGAAGACATGTGAGGCGTTCATTGACTGACCATGAAGACATGTGAGGTGTTCACTGACTGACCATGAAGACATGTGAGGTGTTCACTGACTGACCATGAAGACATGTGAGGCGTTCACTGACTGACCATGAAGACATGTGAGGTGTTCACTGACTGACCATGAAGACATGTGAGGTGTTCACTGACTGACCATGAAGACATGTGAGGTGTTCACTGACTGACCATGAAGACATGTGAGGTGTTCACTGACTGACCATGAAGACATGTGAGGCGTTCACTGACTGACCATGAAGACATGTGAGGTGTTCACTGACTGACCATGAAGACATGTGAGGTGTTCACTGACTGACCATGAAGACATGTGAGGTTCACTGACTGACCATGAAGACATGTGAGGCGTTCACTGACTGACCATGAAGACATGTGAGGCATTCACTGACTGACCATGAAGACATGTGAGGTATTCACTGACTGACCATGAAGACATGTGAGGCGTTCACTGACTGACCATGAAGACATGTGAGGCGTTCACTGACTGACCATGAAGACATGTGAGGCATTCACTGACTGACCATGAAGACATGTGAGGCGTTCACTGACTGACCATGAAGACATGTGATGCGTTCACTGACTGACCATGAAGACATGTGATGCATTCACTGATTGACCATGAAGACATGTGATGCGTTCACTGACTGACCATGAAGACATGTGAGGCGTTCACTGACTGACCACGAAGACATGTGGGGTGTTCACTGACTGACCATGAAGACATGTGAGGTGTTCACTGACTGACCACGAAGACATGTGAGGTGTTCACTGACTGACCATGAAGACATGTGAGGTGTTCACTGACTGACCATGAAGACATGTGAGGCGTTCACTGACTGACCATGAAGACATGTGAGGTGTTCACTGACTGACCATGAAGACATGTGAGGTGTTCACTGACTGACCATGAAGACATGTGAGGTGTTCACTGACTGACCATGAAGACATGTGAGGCGTTCACTGACTGACCATGAAGACATGTGAGGCGTTCACTGACTGACCATGAAGACATGTGAGGTGTTCACTGACTGACCATGAAGACATGTGAGGTGTTCACTGACTGACCATGAAGACATGTGAGGTGTTCACTGACTGACCATGAAGACATGTGAGGTGTTCACTGACTGACCATGAAGACATGTGATGCGTTCACTGACTGACCATAAAGACATGTGAGGTCACTGACTGACCATAAAGACATGTGAGGTGTTCACTGACTGACCATGAAGACATGTGAGGGTTCACTGACTGACCATAAAGACATGTGAGGTGTTCACTGACTGACCATAAAGACATGTGAGGTGTTCACTGACTGACCATGAAGACATGTGAGGTGTTCACTGACTGACCATGAAGACATGTGAGGTGTTCACTGACTGACCATAAAGACATGTGAGGTGTTCACTGACTGACCATGAAGACATGTGAGGTGTTCACTGACTGACCATGAAGACATGTGAGGTGTTCACTGACTGACCATGAAGACATGTGAGGTGTTCACTGACTGACCATGAAGACATGTGAGGTGTTCACTGACTGACCATGAAGACATGTGAGGTGTTCACTGACTGACCATGAAGACATGTGAGGTGTTCACTGACTGACCATGAAGACATGTGAGGTGTTCACTGACTGACCATAAAGACATGTGAGGTGTTCACTGACTGACCATGAAGACATGTGATGTGTTCACTGACTGACCATAAAGACATGTGAGGTGTTCACTGACTGACCATGAAGACATGTGAGGCGTTCACTGACTGACCATGAAGACATGTGAGGTGTTCACTGACTGACCATGAAGACATGTGAGGCGTTCACTGACTGACCATGAAGACATGTGAGGTGTTCACTGACTGACCATGAAGACATGTGAGGTGTTCACTGACTGACCATAAAGACATGTGAGGTGTTCACTGACTGACCATGAAGACATGTGAGGTGTTCACTGACTGACCATGAAGACATGTGAGGTGTTCACTGACTGACCATGAAGACATGTGAGGTGTTCACTGACTGACCATGAAGACATGTGAGGTGTTCACTGACTGACCATGAAGACATGTGAGGTGTTCACTGACTGACCATGAAGACATGTGAGGTTCACTGACTGACCATGAAGACATGTGAGGTGTTCACTGACTGACCATGAAGACATGTGAGGTGTTCACTGACTGACCATGAAGACATGTGAGGTGTTCACTGACTGACCATGAAGACATGTGAGGTGTTCACTGACTGACCATAAAGACATGTGAGGTGTTCACTGACTGACCATGAAGACATGTGAGGTGTTCACTGACTGACCATGAAGACATGTGAGGTGTTCACTGACTGACCATGAAGACATGTGAGGTGTTCACTGACTGACCATGAAGACATGTGAGGTGTTCACTGACTGACCATGAAGACATGTGAGGCGTTCACTGACTGACCATAAAGACATGTGAGGTGTTCACTGACTGACCATGAAGACATGTGAGGCGTTCACTGACTGACCATAAAGACATGTGAGGTGTTCACTGACTGACCATGAAGACATGTGAGGCGTTCACTGACTGACCATGAAGACATGTGAGGTGTTCACTGACTGACCATGAAGACATGTGAGGTGTTCACTGACTGACCATGAAGACATGTGAGGCGTTCACTGACTGACCATGAAGACATGTGATACGTTCACGGACTGACCATGAAGACATGTGATGCGTTCACTGACTGACCATGAAGACATGTGATGCGTTCACTGACTGACCATGAAGACATGTGAGGTGTTCACTGACTGACCATGAAGACGTGATGCGTTCACTGACTGACCATGAAGGCATGTGATGCGTTCACTGACCATGTTGAGACAGTCATTATGCGGCTGATACTCCTCAAAAAGAATCAACACAGGATGGGTAGTAGATAGTACTCTCTGGTACTCTCAGTAATCTCTCAGTACTCTTGTTCTCTCTTGCTATACTTTTTTCTCGTACCCTGTGATGAGCTTCAGTACTATTTGATACACTTCAGTACTCTCTGTTACTCTCTATCTCTCTCTGTACTCTCTGAAACTATTCAGTACTACAGTATCTGTTTCTTTCTAGTAGTCTATGGTTCTCTCTCTGTACTATCTCAGTACTCTGATACTCTTTTTTACTCTCTGGTACTCTCACAGTACTATCTCAGTGCTTTGATACTCTTTATTACTCTCTGGTACTCTCACAGTACTATCTCAGTACTCTGATACTCTTTATTGCTGTCTGGTACTCTCACAGTACTATCTCAGTACTCTGATACTCTTTATTACTCTCTGGTACTCTCACAGTGCTATCTCAGTACTCTGATACTCTTTATTACTATCTGGTACTCTCACAGTACTATCGCAGTGCTCTGATACTCTTTATTACTCTCTGGTACTCTCACAGTACTATCTCAGTGCTCTGATACTCTTTATTACTCTCTGGTACTCTCACAGTACTATCTCAGTGCTCTGATACTCTTTATTACTCTCTGGTACTCTCACAGTACTATCTCAGTGCTCTGATACTCTTTATTACTCTCTGGTACTCTCACAGTGCTATCTCAGTACTGTACTCTGATACTCTTTATTACTCTCTGGTACTCTCACAGTACTGTCTCAGTACTCTGATACTCTTTATTACTCTCTGGTACTCTCACAGTACTATCTCAGTACTCTGATACTCTTCAGTACTCTCTGGTACTCTCACAGTACTATCTCAGTACTCTGATACTCTTTATTACTCTCTGGTACTCTCACAGTGCTATCTCAGTACTCTGATAATCTTCAGTACTCTCTGGTTCTCTCACAGTACTATCTCAGTACTCTGATACTCTTTATTACTCTCTGATACTCTCACAGTGCTATCTCAGTACTCTGATACTCTTCAGTACTCTCTGGTACTCTATCAGTACTCAGCTCTTTTTTGTTTTGTGTACCGTTACTTTTGAAACCGTACCTCCACTTGTCATGAACCCAGGTCAACAACACATTTACTTCTGTTTGTGTTTTTATTTATCTGTCAACAACCTCGACCGTTCCTGGTGAGGTCTAAACGTCCTCATGAGGAAAGTGTCTCATCATCTCATGAGGAAAGTGTCTCATCATCTCATGAGGAAAGTGTCTCATCATCTCATGAGGAACGTGTCTCATCATCTCATGAGGAACGTGCTGCATCATCTCACGAGGAACGTGTCTCATCATCTCATGAGGAACGTGTCTCATCATCTCATGAGGAACGTGTCTCATCATCTCATGAGGAACGTGTCTCATCATCTCATGAGGAACGTGCTTCATCATCTCATGAGGAACGTGTCTCATCATCTCATGAGGAACGTGTCTCATCATCTCATGAGGAACGTGTCTCATCATCTCATGAGGAACGTGTCTCATCATCTCATGAGGAACGTGTCTCATCATCTCATGAGGAACGTGTCTCATCATCTCATGAGGAACGTGTCTCATCATCTCATGAGGAACGTGTCTCATCATCTCATGAGGAACGTGTCTCATCATCTCATGAGGAACGTGTCTCATCATCTCATGAGGAACGTGTCTCATCATCTCATGAGGAACGTGTTTCATCATCTCATGAGGAACGTGTCTCATCATCTCATGAGGAACGTGTCTCATCATCTCATGAGGAACGTGTCTCATCATCTCATGAGGAACGTGTCTCATCATCTCATGAGGAATGTGTCTCATCATCTCATGAGGAACGTGTCTCATCATCTCATGAGGAACGTGCTTCATCATCTCAGGAACTCACAGGAACTTTACTGTCCTAACGTCCACCACCTTCAGAAATGTGTTCATCCCAGATCTCTGACATCAAATCACGTTCCTTTCAGGAGCGTTATTTTATTTGACCTTTGACCTCTCTCTAAACTTTACATTTTAAAATTGACGCCTCAGCGACGACATTTGTCAACATTTGAAGGACTCTGTAAAGATCTCCATCAGGGGCTCACCTCACCTGAACAGGTACGTCCATCGCAGGGGACGTTCCTGTGTAGTCCCACCTCTCACCTCTCTCCAGCATCTTCACAAGCTTCTTCCTGTCCAGATCACTGGTGTCCATGTCCAGCAGTCGCTGTGCGAGAGGCGGGGGACACCTGGACAGGTCTCCAGTCCATCACAAGGACACCTGGACAGGTCTCCAGTCCATCACTGGGACACCTGGACAGGTCTCCAGTCCATCACAGAGACACCTGGACAGGTCTCCAGTCCATCACAGGGACACCTGGACAGGTCTCCAGTCCATCACAGGGACACCTGGACAGGTCTCCAGTCCATCACAGAGACACCTGGACAGGTCTCCAGTCCATCACAGGGACACCTGGACAGGTCTCCAGTCCATCACTGGGACACCTGGACAGGTCTTCAGTCCATCACTGGGACACCTGGACAGGTCTTCAGTCCATCACAGGGACACCTGGACAGGTCTCCAGTCCACCACAGAGACACCTGGACTGGTCTCCAGTCCATCACAGACCAAAAATATCCATGTTAGACTGACTGATGACTCTAAATTGTCCCCAGGTGTCCCTGTGATGGACTGGAGACCTGTCCAGGTGTCCCTGTGATGAACTGGAGACCTGTCCAGGTGTTCCTCACACAGTGACTTCAACCCAGAAAGGTGTGTAATCAATAACAAATGGATCAATTGTTCATTTGACCCTGAGTATTGCCTGTGGTGACACCCCCCCCCACACACACACACACTGAGTTGTTTGTTCCAGGACAGAAGACACTTGAGGACAGACGGCTGTTATCACAGGACAGAAGACACTTGAGGACAGACGGCTGTTGTCACAGGACAGAAGACACTTGAGGACAGACGGCTGTTGTCACAGGACAGAAGACACTTGAGGACAGACGGCTGTTGTCACAGGACAGAAGACACTTGAGGAAAGACAGCTGTTGTCACAGGACAGAAGACACTTGAGGACAGACGGCTGTTGTCACAGGACAGAAGACACTTGAGGACAGACGGCTGTTGTCACAGGACAGAAGACACTTGAGGACAGACGGCTGTTGTCACAGGACAGAAGACACTTGAGGACAGACGGCTGTTGTCACAGGACAGAAGACACTTGAGGACAGACGGCTGTTGTCACAGGACAGAAGACACTTGAGGACAGACGGCTGTTGTCACAGGACAGAAGACACTTGAGGACAGACGGCTGTTGTCACAGGACAGAAGACACTTGAGGACAGACGGCTGTTGTCACAGGACAGAAGACACTTGAGGACAGACGGCTGTTGTCACAGGACAGAAGACACTTGAGGACAGACGGCTGTTGTCACAGGACAGAAGACACTTGAGGACAGACGGCTGTTGTCACAGGACAGAAGACACTTGAGGACAGACGGCTGTTGTCACAGGACAGAAGACACTTGAGGACAGACGGCTGTTGTCACAGGACAGAAGACACTTGAGGACAGACGGCTGTTGTCACAGGACAGAAGACACTTGAGGACAGACGGCTGTTGTCACAGGACAGAAGACACTTGAGGACAGACGGCTGTTATCACAGGACAGAAGACACTTGAGGACAGACGGCTGTTGTCACAGGACAGAAGACACTTGAGGACAGACGGCTGTTGTCACAGGACAGAAGACACTTGAGGACAGACGGCTGTTATCACAGGACAGAAGACACTTGAGGACAGACGGCTGTTGTCACAGGACAGAAGACACTTGAGGACAGACGGCTGTTATCACAGGACAGAAGACACTTGAGGACAGACGGCTGTTGTCACAGGACAGAAGACACTTGAGGACAGACGGCTGTTGTCACAGGACAGAAGACACTTGAGGACAGACGGCTGTTGTCACAGGACAGAAGACACTTGAGGACAGACGGCTGTTGTCACAGGACAGAAGACACTTGAGGACAGACGGCTGTTGTCACAGGACAGAAGACACTTGAGGACAGACGGCTGTTATCACAGGACAGAAGACACTTGAGGACAGACGGCTGTTGTCACAGGACAGAAGACACTTGAGGACAGACGGCTGTTGTCACAGGACAGAAGACACTTGAGGACAGACGGCTGTTGTCACAGGACAGAAGACACTTGAGGACAGACGGCTGTTATCACAGGACAGAAGACACTTGAGGACAGACGGCTGTTGTCACAGGACAGAAGACACTTGAGGACAGACGGCTGTTGTCACAGGACAGAAGACACTTGAGGACAGACGGCTGTTATCACAGGACAGAAGACACTTGAGGACAGACGGCTGTTGTCACAGGACAGAAGACACTTGAGGACAGACGGCTGTTGTCACAGGACAGAAGACACTTGAGGACAGACGGCTGTTGTCACAGGACAGAAGACACTTGAGGACAGACGGCTGTTGTCACAGGACAGAAGACACTTGAGGACAGACGGCTGTTGTCACAGGACAGAAGACACTTGAGGACAGACGGCTGTTATCACAGGACAGAAGACACTTGAGGACAGACGGCTGTTGTCACAGGACAGAAGACACTTGAGGACAGACGGCTGTTATCACAGGACAGAAGACACTTGAGGACAGACGGCTGTTGTCACAGGACAGAAGACACTTGAGGACAGACGGCTGTTGTCACAGGACAGAAGACACTTGAGGACAGACGGCTGTTATCACAGGACAGAAGACACTTGAGGACAGACGGCTGTTGTCACAGGACAGAAGACACTTGAGGACAGACGGCTGTTATCACAGGACAGAAGACACTTGAGGACAGACGGCTGTTGTCACAGGACAGAAGACACTTGAGGACAGACGGCTGTTATCACAGGACAGAAGACACTTGAGGACAGACGGCTGTTGTCACAGGACAGAAGACACTTGAGGACAGACGGCTGTTATCACAGGACAGAAGACACTTGAGGACAGACGGCTGTTGTCACAGGACAGAAGACACTTGAGGACAGACGGCTGTTATCACAGGACAGAAGACACTTGAGGACAGACGGCTGTTGTCACAGGACAGAAGACACTTGAGGACAGACGGCTGTTGTCACAGGACAGAAGACACTTGAGGACAGACGGCTGTTATCACAGGACAGAAGACACTTGAGGACAGACGGCTGTTATCACAGGACAGAAGACACTTGAGGACAGACGGCTGTTGTCACAGGACAGAAGACACTTGAGGACAGACGGCTGTTGTCACAGGACAGAAGACACTTGAGGACAGACGGCTGTTATCACAGGACAGAAGACACTTGAGGACAGACGGCTGTTGTCACAGGACAGAAGACACTTGAGGACAGACGGCTGTTATCACAGGACAGAAGACACTTGAGGACAGACGGCTGTTGTCACAGGACAGAAGACACTTGAGGACAGACGGCTGTTATCACAGGACAGAAGACACTTGAGGACAGACGGCTGTTGTCACAGGACAGAAGACACTTGAGGACAGACGGCTGTTATCACAGGACAGAAGACACTTGAGGACAGACGGCTGTTGTCACAGGACAGAAGACACTTGAGGACAGACGGCTGTTATCACAGGACAGAAGACACTTGAGGACAGACGGCTGTTGTCACAGGACAGAAGACACTTGAGGACAGACGGCTGTTATCACAGGACAGAAGACACTTGAGGACAGACGGCTGTTATCACAGGACAGAAGACACTTGAGGACAGACGGCTGTTGTCACAGGACAGAAGACACTTGAGGACAGACGGCTGTTATCACAGGACAGAAGACACTTGAGGACAGACGGCTGTTGTCACAGGACAGAAGACACTTGAGGACAGACGGCTGTTATCACAGGACAGAAGACACTTGAGGACAGACGGCTGTTATCACAGGACAGAAGACACTTGAGGACAGACGGCTGTTATCACAGGACAGAAGACACTTGAGGACAGACGGCTGTTGTCACAGGACAGAAGACACTTGAGGACAGACGGCTGTTGTCACAGGACAGAAGACACTTGAGGACAGACGGCTGTTGTCACAGGACAGAAGACACTTGAGGACAGACGGCTGTTGTCACAGGACAGAAGACACTTGAGGACAGACGGCTGTTATCACAGGACAGAAGACACTTGAGGACAGACGGCTGTTGTCACAGGACAGAAGACACTTGAGGACAGACGGCTGTTTTCACAGGACAGAAGACACTTGAGGACAGACGGCTGTTGTCACAGGACAGAAGACACTTGAGGACAGACGGCTGTTGTCACAGGACAGAAGACACTTGAGGACAGACGGCTGTTGTCACAGGACAGAAGACACTTGAGGACAGACGGCTGTTGTCACAGGACAGAAGACACTTGAGGACAGACGGCTGTTGTCACAGGACAGAAGACACTTGAGGACAGACGGCTGTTATCACAGGACAGAAGACACTTGAGGACAGACGGCTGTTGTCACAGGACAGAAGACACTTGAGGACAGACGGCTGTTGTCACAGGACAGAAGACACTTGAGGACAGACGGCTGTTGTCACAGGACAGAAGACACTTGAGGACAGACGGCTGTTATCACAGGACAGAAGACACTTGAGGACAGACGGCTGTTGTCACAGGACAGAAGACACTTGAGGACAGACGGCTGTTATCACAGGACAGAAGACACTTGAGGACAGACGGCTGTTATCACAGGACAGAAGACACTTGAGGACAGACGGCTGTTGTCACAGGACAGAAGACACTTGAGGACAGACGGCTGTTGTCACAGGACAGAAGACACTTGAGGACAGACGGCTGTTGTCACAGGACAGAAGACACTTGAGGACAGACGGCTGTTATCACAGGACAGAAGACACTTGAGGACAGACGGCTGTTATCACAGGACAGAAGACACTTGAGGACAGACGGCTGTTATCACAGGACAGAAGACACTTGAGGACAGACGGCTGTTGTCACAGGACAGAAGACACTTGAGGACAGACGGCTGTTGTCACAGGACAGAAGACACTTGAGGACAGACGGCTGTTATCACAGGACAGAAGACACTTGAGGACAGACGGCTGTTGTCACAGGACAGAAGACACTTGAGGACAGACGGCTGTTGTCACAGGACAGAAGACACTTGAGGACAGACGGCTGTTGTCACAGGACAGAAGACACTTGAGGACAGACGGCTGTTGTCACAGGACAGAAGACACTTGAGGACAGACGGCTGTTATCACAGGACAGAAGACACTTGAGGACAGACGGCTGTTGTCACAGGACAGAAGACACTTGAGGACAGACGGCTGTTATCACAGGACAGAAGACACTTGAGGACAGACGGCTGTTGTCACAGGACAGAAGACACTTGAGGACAGACGGCTGTTGTCACAGGACAGAAGACACTTGAGGACAGACGGCTGTTGTCACAGGACAGAAGACACTTGAGGACAGACGGCTGTTGTCACAGGACAGAAGACACTTGAGGACAGACGGCTGTTGTCACAGGACAGAAGACACTTGAGGACAGACGGCTGTTGTCACAGGACAGAAGACACTTGAGGACAGACGGCTGTTATCACAGGACAGAAGACACTTGAGGACAGACGGCTGTTGTCACAGGACAGAAGACACTTGAGGACAGACGGCTGTTGTCACAGGACAGAAGACACTTGAGGACAGACGGCTGTTGTCACAGGACAGAAGACACTTGAGGACAGACGGCTGTTGTCACAGGACAGAAGACACTTGAGGACAGACGGCTGTTGTCACAGGACAGAAGACACTTGAGGACAGACGGCTGTTATCACAGGACAGAAGACACTTGAGGACAGACGGCTGTTGTCACAGGACAGAAGACACTTGAGGACAGACGGCTGTTGTCACAGGACAGAAGACACTTGAGGACAGACGGCTGTTGTCACAGGACAGAAGACACTTGAGGACAGACGGCTGTTGTCACAGGACAGAAGACACTTGAGGACAGACGGCTGTTGTCACAGGACAGAAGACACTTGAGGACAGACGGCTGTTGTCACAGGACAGAAGACACTTGAGGACAGACGGCTGTTATCACAGGACAGAAGACACTTGAGGACAGACGGCTGTTATCACAGGACAGAAGACACTTGAGGACAGACGGCTGTTGTCACAGGACAGAAGACACTTGAGGACAGACGGCTGTTGTCACAGGACAGAAGACACTTGAGGACAGACGGCTGTTGTCACAGGACAGAAGACACTTGAGGACAGACGGCTGTTGTCACAGGACAGAAGACACTTGAGGACAGACGGCTGTTGTCACAGGACAGAAGACACTTGAGGACAGACGGCTGTTGTCACAGGACAGAAGACACTTGAGGACAGACGGCTGTTGTCACAGGACAGAAGACACTTGAGGACAGACGGCTGTTATCACAGGACAGAAGACACTTGAGGACAGACGGCTGTTGTCACAGGACAGAAGACACTTGAGGACAGACGGCTGTTGTCACAGGACAGAAGACACTTGAGGACAGACGGCTGTTGTCACAGGACAGAAGACACTTGAGGACAGACGGCTGTTATCACAGGACAGAAGACACTTGAGGACAGACGGCTGTTGTCACAGGACAGAAGACACTTGAGGACAGACGGCTGTTGTCACAGGACAGAAGACACTTGAGGACAGACGGCTGTTGTCACAGGACAGAAGACACTTGAGGACAGACGGCTGTTGTCACAGGACAGAAGACACTTGAGGACAGACGGCTGTTGTCACAGGACAGAAGACACTTGAGGACAGACGGCTGTTGTCACAGGACAGAAGACACTTGAGGACAGACGGCTGTTGTCACAGGACAGAAGACACTTGAGGACAGACGGCTGTTGTCACAGGACAGAAGACACTTGAGGACAGACGGCTGTTATCACAGGACAGAAGACACTTGAGGACAGACGGCTGTTGTCACAGGACAGAAGACACTTGAGGACAGACGGCTGTTGTCACAGGACAGAAGACACTTGAGGACAGACGGCTGTTGTCACAGGACAGAAGACACTTGAGGACAGACGGCTGTTGTCACAGGACAGAAGACACTTGAGGACAGACGGCTGTTGTCACAGGACAGAAGACACTTGAGGACAGACGGCTGTTGTCACAGGACAGAAGACACTTGAGGACAGACGGCTGTTATCACAGGACAGAAGACACTTGAGGACAGACGGCTGTTATCACAGGACAGAAGACACTTGAGGACAGACGGCTGTTGTCACAGGACAGAAGACACTTGAGGACAGACGGCTGTTGTCACAGGACAGAAGACACTTGAGGACAGACGGCTGTTGTCACAGGACAGAAGACACTTGAGGACAGACGGCTGTTGTCACAGGACAGAAGACACTTGAGGACAGACGGCTGTTGTCACAGGACAGAAGACACTTGAGGACAGACGGCTGTTGTCACAGGACAGAAGACACTTGAGGACAGACGGCTGTTGTCACAGGACAGAAGACACTTGAGGACAGACGGCTGTTATCACAGGACAGAAGACACTTGAGGACAGACGGCTGTTGTCACAGGACAGAAGACACTTGAGGACAGACGGCTGTTGTCACAGGACAGAAGACACTTGAGGACAGACGGCTGTTGTCACAGGACAGAAGACACTTGAGGACAGACGGCTGTTGTCACAGGACAGAAGACACTTGAGGACAGACGGCTGTTGTCACAGGACAGAAGACACTTGAGGACAGACGGCTGTTGTCACAGGACAGAAGACACTTGAGGACAGACGGCTGTTGTCACAGGACAGAAGACACTTGAGGACAGACGGCTGTTGTCACAGGACAGAAGACACTTGAGGACAGACGGCTGTTGTCACAGGACAGAAGACACTTGAGGACAGACGGCTGTTGTCACAGGACAGAAGACACTTGAGGACAGACGGCTGTTGTCACAGGACAGAAGACACTTGAGGACAGACGGCTGTTGTCACAGGACAGAAGACACTTGAGGACAGACGGCTGTTATCACAGGACAGAAGACACTTGAGGACAGACGGCTGTTGTCACAGGACAGAAGACACTTGAGGACAGACGGCTGTTGTCACAGGACAGAAGACACTTGAGGACAGACGGCTGTTGTCACAGGACAGAAGACACTTGAGGACAGACGGCTGTTGTCACAGGACAGAAGACACTTGAGGACAGACGGCTGTTGTCACAGGACAGAAGACACTTGAGGACAGACGGCTGTTATCACAGGACAGAAGACACTTGAGGACAGACGGCTGTTATCACAGGACAGAAGACACTTGAGGACAGACGGCTGTTGTCACAGGACAGAAGACACTTGAGGACAGACGGCTGTTGTCACAGGACAGAAGACACTTGAGGACAGACGGCTGTTGTCACAGGACAGAAGACACTTGAGGACAGACGGCTGTTGTCACAGGACAGAAGACACTTGAGGACAGACGGCTGTTGTCAGATGCAGCAGCTCCGAGCTGCATCTCTGTAATTAGAGAGCTCATTTGTTGAACTGCAGTTGTTGTGGATGCCGGTCGTTAGCGGTTACCTGTTGTCATGGTTACCGTTTCCCTCTGAGACCGGCACCAGGACCAGCAGCAGCTCTGATCGGGCTCCTCCCACACAGACACATGTTGATGAGGAGGACGGAGGCCTGAGCTCATCTGCGCTGTAGATGAATCAGGACTAGCTCTGACCTGATGCTTATATTTTTATTAGAGATTCAACACTCTGACCTGAGGACGTTTAAAGAACACTTAAAGACCAACAGTTAATTAGTTTTAATCGGTGAGCAAACATCTAAACTGCTACAGTGAATAAAACATAAATATACTCTCATGAAGAAGACGTGTGTGAAAGAAGTCAAGTTAAAGTTTCAACTGGACATCAAACAGAAGTTTAAACAGTTTTACATTTTATATTTTTTCTCCTTCATCTTTTCAGGTTTTGGTTCATCTGGGCCAGAGTTTCATTTATTTACGGTGAACCATAAAACATCCTGACAACCGCTCTGTTCCAAAGTTACAAAAAACAATAAACACTAAAATAACATGAAATAACACTCTGGTTTCCTCCCACACACTAAGAACATGCGTGTTACACTGCCTTCACCAGGCCTCCCCTGTAAAAGAGATCTGTGATCTCTATGGGATTTGCCTGGTTAAGTAAAGGTTAATAACTAAATAAATAAATGTAATTTAATACATGATATAATATGATATAAAATATTATATATGATGCAATATATTATATGAACTAATATGATATGATATATGGTATAATATATGTAATATGATATAATATGATATGTTATATGATATAATATATGTAATATGAAATATGATATATTATATGGTATAATATATGTAATGTGATATAATATGATGTGTAATATGATATACTGTATGTAATATGATATGTTATATGATATAATATGATCTGTTATATGATATATGTAATATGATATAATACATGTAATATGATGTGATATATGTTATATGATATATGTAATATGATATAATGATATGTAATATGATATATGTAATATGATATGTAATACTGTATGTAACATGATATAATATATGTAATATGATATATGTAATATGATATGAAATATGATATGTAATACTGTATGTAATATGATATAATATATGTTATATGATGTGATATATGTTATATGAAATGATATATGTAATATGATATAATATCATATGTTATATGATATATGTAATATGATATGTAATACTGTATGTATTATGATATAATATATGTTATATGATGTGAAATATGTTATATGATATGATATATGTAATATGATATGTTATATGATATAATATGATCTGTTATATGATATATGTAATATGATATAATACATGTAATATGATGTGATATATGTTATATAATATATGTAATATGATATAATGATATGTAATATGATATATGTAATATGATATGTAATACTGTATGTAACATGATATAATATATGTAATATGATATATGATATATGTAATATGATATGAAATATGATATGTAATACTGTATGTAATATGATATAATATATGTTATATGATGTGATATATGTTATATGAAATGATATATGTAATATGATATAATATCATATGTTATATGATATATGTAATATGATATGTAATACTGTATGTATTATGATATAATATATGTTATATGATGTGATATATGTTATATGATATGACATATATAATATGATATAATATCATATGTTATATGATATATGTAATATTATATATGATATGTAATATGATATGTAATATGATATGTAATATGTAACATGATATAATATATGTAAAATGTGATTTATGTGATATGATATAATATGATATATTATATGGTATAATATATGTAATATGATATAACATGATATGTAATATGATATAATATAATGCAGGTAGTCCTCGATTTACGGCGGTCTTGACTTACAGCGATTCTGTGTTACGAACGTATCTTATTAATTAAAAAAAAAATATATATATATATATATATATATATATATATATATATATAAAATAAAAACTTTTTATTGAAAATTTTTATTTTATGTGTTTAAATGTTCTTGATTTTATGTTTACCGCACTTTGTTTCAGCTGTGGTTGTTTTAAATGGCTTTACAAAAACATTTTGATTATTATTATTACTGTATTATTATTTTGAAGCCGATCACGCCGTTTTCGACAGTGTCTGCCAGTTTTCGGTTAGCTTTGGTTAAAGGTGCTATGTGTAACTTTCTGTAGAGTGCAGAACTTAGAAAAATTTTCAACAGGCAAAGCATTCTGATCCCTCCCCCTCAGAGCCATATATGGCTCTGAGGGGGAGGCTCTGCTGAGATTCAAATTCAAGCTCTGTTTTTATTGGCTGATTCAAATTCAAGCTCTGTTTTTAATTGGCTGGTTACAAACTCTGTTTTTATTGGCTGTCATTGTCCTGGTCACTCTGTGTTTTTAGTGTTTTTATAAATGCTGATAGAGAAGCAAGGGGACTATAGTTTTTTTCAGAGATTACTTTGTCTAACATCAGTTTGTCAGTAGATAGTGACAGAGTGAAGAAATATGTTAAAAATATATTGTTTGAAAAGTTACAGACTACATTACAATCTTACATACCCCAGCTTTAACTCCGGCCTCGACAGACGGCTTTGGAGGATCGTGTGTCCGATCAGAGGTTGCCTCGGATAAATTCATTCATTCATTCGTTCAACCTTTAATTAGTCAGGTAAATCTTATTGAACCTCATGGGCTCATTTACGAAAGCGACCTGCTAAAACTAAAGAACGATGAACAGCAATGGTAGAATTTCCTTAAACAATAAACAAACAATAAACAAAAAAGAGAAAAAAACAAAAGAAAGAAATACATTTTTTTTTAAACAAAGTATCAAAAAACGAGCAAAACATAAGGTAGACGTATAAAATCAAAGACAGGAACAAATCTGCATTGGTTTTTGCCAGGATTCCAACAGATTCTGAAAACCATTTAGAGAAGTCAAGGTCGAGAGCTTCAGATCTTTTTGTAAGATATTCCATGAAGCAGGAGCAGAGTAGGAGAAGGCCCTTTTTCCAAGTTCAGTCCTCACTGACGGAACACTGCAGGTAATCATGTCCTGAGAGCGCACACTGTAGCTGCACTCACGCAAAGACATGTAGGAGGAGATGTATGAGGGCAGCAGACCAAGAAGTGATTTAAAGATGAAAATGTACCAGTGGAAGAGTCTGCGTGAGGTTAATGATGTCCAGTTAACCAGTGAATACAGGGTGCAGTGGTGGGTACGATAATCACAACCAGTTATGAATCTTAGTGCACCATGATAGACAACATCCAACATCCGCAGGGTGCTTGTAGGAGCATTCATGTAGAGAATGTCACCGTAATCAATGGAGGGAAGGAAAGTCACAGATACAAGGCGTTTCCTAACATTCAGTGTTAGACATGATCTGTTTCTGAAAAAGAAACCCAGTTTAACTTTCAGTTTCTTCACTAGGTTTTCCACGTGGAGTTTAAAAGAGAGATGTGAATCGATCAGGATACCCAGATATTTATAGGAATCAACAAACTCAATAGGGACACCATTTGAAGATAAAATCAGAGGAGGATCTGCTGGAACCGCCTTCCTATTTGAAAAAAACATCCCTTTTGTTTTATCAGCATTTAGGACAAGTTTGAGACGGAACAAATCTGACTGGATGATGTCAAAAGCGGATTGCAGTAACTGGAAAGCCTTAGCTACTGTTTTAGCTCGGCAGTAAACAATAATAATAATAATAATAATAATAATGAATTCAATTTATAATGCACTTTTCATTAATAAAAATCTCAAAGTGCTACAATGTGTAACAAGGTAAAGGTAAAAAATAAAACAAGTGATAAAATCAAATAAAATCTATAATAATATCGACTAAGATCAAAGATAAAATCATGTAGATTTAGGCTTGCTTAAAAAATAAACAACTGTATCATCAGCATAGTAATGTAAGGATGCATCAGGGATGCAGTGACCTACATTAGCTATGCAGATTGTAAAGAGAGTTGGTCCTAAAACTGAGCCTTGTGGTACACCATTTTTAACTGTTAAATAGCTGGAAGAAGTACCGTTATGTTGAACACATTGCCTCCGATTGGAAAGATAGTTAGAAAACCAACCGATGGTGTGATCAGAGAAACCGATTTCTGAGAGCTTATGACACAGGATGTTATGATCCACAGTGTCAAAAGCTTTAGACAGATCTAAGAAAAGTGCAGCACAATAGTCCTTAGCATCCAATGCTTCAACAACATCATTCAGAACCTTCAGAGAAGCAGTTGTTGTGCTGTGTTTTTTCCTGAAACCAGATTGATGGAGAGGTAAGATGTTAAATGAGTCCAGATAATTTTTGATCTGAGAGTTTATCAGTTTTTCTAGAACCTTGGCTAAGATGCAGAGTTTAGAGATCGGTCGATAATTGTTCAGTGAGGTGGGGTCACCTCCCTTCAGCAAAGGAAGAACAAAGGCTGTTTTCCAAGCATCCGGAATGGTGTTTTGGCTTATGGATAGATTAAAGATGTGGGTCACAGGGACTGTGATGATATGAGCAGCCAGCCTTAAGAAATAAGGTGGAAGTTCATCTGGACCTGCAGATTTTTTAGGATCAAGATCATTTAACAGTTTATTTACCTCACTGACTGAGAACGGAGAAAAAGAGAAGGTGTGATTAACAGATGGTTGACTTGTAGGAGGGATTTGATTTGTAGAAGTTTGATTATTAGATAAAGTGGCTGATTTTCCGTTTGTAACTGTGTCAAATAATGAACTAGAAGCAACAAAATGTTTATTGAAACAGTTCAGGATCTCGTGCTTATTTGACACAGGAACAGAGTCAACAAGAAATTGTGATGGGAGGTCAGATGATTGGGGGGTGCCTGAGAGAGATTTAATGGTTTTCCAGAATTTTTTAAGATCGTTTAGATTTTTGGAGGTCTGAGATAAGAAACCCAAAAACCCCTATGATGAGTACAATTAATGGACTAAGTTTTCCCTCGCCCGGACGCGGGTCACCGGGGCCCCACTCTGGAGCCAGGCCCGGAGGTGGGGCACGCTGGCGAGCGCCTGGTGGCCGGGCTTTTACCCATGGAGCCCGGCCGGGCACAGCCCGAAGAGGAGACGTGGGTCCCCCTTCCCATGGGCTCACCACCTGTGGGAGGGGCCAAAGGGGTCGGGTGCAATGTGAGATGGGTGGCGGCCGAGGGCGGGGACCCTGGCGGTCTGATCCTCGGCTACAGAAGCTGGCCATTGGGACATGGAATGTCACCTCTCTGGTGGGGAAGGAGCCTGAGCTAGTGTGTGAGGTTGAGAGGTTCCGACTAGAAATAGTCGGACTCACCTCAACGCATGGCTCTGGCTCTGGAACCAGTTTCCTTGAGAGGGGTTGGACACTCTTCCACTCTGGAGTTGCCCCTGGTGAGAGGCGCCGAGCAGGAGTGGGCATACTGGTTGCCCCCCATCTTGGTGCCTGTACGTTGGGGTTCACCCCGGTGAACGAGAGGGTAGCCTCCCTTCGCCTACGTGTGGGGGGACGGGCTCTGACTGTTGTTTGTGCCTATGCACCAAACGGCAGCTCAGACTACCCACCCTTTTTGGAGTCCTTGGAGGGGGTATTGGAGAGTGCGCCTCCTGGGGACTCCCTTGTTCTACTGGGGGACTTCAACGCTCACGTGGGCAATGACAGTGAGACCTGGAGGGGTGTGGTTGGGAGGAACGGCCCCCCTGATCTGAACCAGAGTGGTGTTCTGTTATTGGACTTCTGTGCTCGTCATGGATTGTCCATAACGAACACCATGTTTAAGCATAAGGGTGTCCATATGTGCTCTTGGCACCAGGACACCCTAGGTCGCAGTTCGATGATCGACTTTGTTGTCGTCTCATCTGATCTGCGGCCGCATGTCTTGGACACTCGGGTGAGGAGAGGGGCGGAGCTGTCTACTGACCACTACCTGGTGGTGAGTTGGCTCCGATGGTGGGGGAGGATGCCGGTCAGACCTGGCAGACCCAAACGTATCGTGAGGGTCTGCTGGGAACGTCTGGCAGAGTCTCCCGTAAGACGGAGCTTTAACTCCCACCTCCGGGAGAGCTTTGAACACGTTCCGAGGGAGGCGGGGGACATGGAGTCCGAGTGGGCCGTGTTCCGCGCCTCTATTGTCGAGGCAGCTTATCGGAGCTGTGGCCGCAAGGTTGTTGGTGCCTGTCGAGGTGGCAACCCTCGAACCCGGTGGTGGACACCGGCAGTGAGGGATGCTGTCAGGCTGAAGAAGGAGTCCTATTGGGCCTTTTTGGCTTGTGGGACCCCGGAAGCAGCTGATAGGTACCGGCAGTCCAAGCGGCATGCGGCTCGGGTGGTTGCTGAGGCAAAAACTCGGGCGTGGGAGGAGTTCGGAGAGGCCATGGAGAATGACTTCCGTACGGCTTCGAGGCGATTCTGGTCCACCATCCGGCGTCTCAGGGGGGGAAAGAGGTACGAGACCAACACCATTTATGGTGGAGGTGGCGTGCTGCTGACCTCAACTCGGGATGTTGTGAGTCGGTGGGCGGAATACTTCGAAGACCTCCTCAATCCTACTGGCACGTCTTCCACTGAGGAAGCAGAGCCTGGGGACTTTGGGTCGGGTTCTCTGATCTCTGGTGCTGAGGTCGCCGAGGTGGTTAAAAAGCTCCGCGGTGGCAAGGCTCCGGGGGTGGATGAGATTCGCCCGGAGTTCCTTAGGGCTCTGGATGTTGTAGGGTTGTGTTGGCTTACGCGACTCTGCAATATCGCGTGGACATCTGGGGCAGTTCCCTTGGATTGGCAGACTGGGGTGGTGGTTCCCCTATTTAAAAAGGGGGACCGTAGGGTGTGTTCCAACTATAGGGGGATCACACTCTTAAGCCTCCCTGGTAAGGTCTATTCAGGGGTTCTGGAGAGGAGGGTCCGTCGGATAGTCGAACCTCGGATTCAGGAGGAGCAGTGTGGTTTTCGTCCTGGTCGTGGAACACTGGACCAGCTCTACACCCTCAGCAGGGTCCTGGAGGGTGCGTGGGAGTTTGCCCAACCAGTTTACATGTGTTTTGTGGACTTGGAGAAGGCATTCGACCGCGTCCCTCGGGGGGTTCTGTGGGGGGTACTCCGGGAGTATGGGGTACCAGGCCCTTTGATAAGGGCTGTTAGGTCCCTGTACGACCGGTGTCAGAGCTTGGTCCGCATTGCCGGCAGTAAGTCAGGCTCGTTTCCGGTGAGAGTTGGACTCCGCCAAGGTTGCCCTTTGTCACCGATTCTGTTCATAACTTTTATGGACAGAATTTCTAGGCGCAGCCAAGGTGTTGAGAGGATCCGTTTTGGTGACCTTAGAATCGCTTCTCTGTTTTTTGCAGATGATGTGGTCCTATTGGCTTCATCAGCTCGTGATCTACAGCTTTCGCTGGAGCGGTTTGCAGCTGAATGCGATGCGGCCGGGATGAGGATCAGTTCCTCCAAATCCGAGGCCATGGTCTTGAGCCGGAAAAGGGTAGCATGCCCTCTCCGGGTCGGGGAGGAGGTCCTGCCCCAAGTGGAGGAGTTTAAGTATCTCGGGATCTTGTTCACGAATGAGGGAAAACTGGGGCGTGAGATCGATAGGCGGATAGGTGCAGCGTCCGCAGTGAAGCGGGCGCTGTACCGGTCTGTCGTGGTGAAGAGAGAGCTGAGTCAAAAGGCAAAGCTCTCAATTTACCGATCGATCTACGTTCCCACCCTCATCTATGGTCATGAGCTTTGGGTTATGACCGAAAGAACAAGATCTCGGATACAAGCGGCTGAAATGAGTTTTCTCCGCAGGGTGGCTGGACTCTCCCTTAGAGATAGGGTGAGAAGCTCAGTCATCCGGGAGGGACTCGGAGTAGAGCCGCTGCTTCTCCACATCGAGAGGAGCCAGTTGAGGTGGCTCGGGCATCTGGTTAGGATGCCTCCTGGACGCCTCCCTGGTGAGGTGTTCCGGGCACGTCCCACCGGGAGGAGACCCAGAGGAAGACCCAGGACGCGCTGGAGGGACTATGTTTCTCGGCTGGCCTGGGAACGCCTTGGGATTCCCCCGGAGGAGCTGCTCCAAGTGGCTGGGGAGAGGGAAGTCTGGGCCTCCCTACTTAGGCTGCTACCCCCGCGACCCGACCCCGGATAAGCGGAAGAAGATGGATGGATGGATGGATGGATGAGATAAGAAGTAGTTACGTTTTGCGGCTTTGATGGCAGATGTGCATTTATTCCTTAGCTGCCGAAATTTCAACCAGTCAGTGTCTGAGTGTGATTTTCTTGCTGCGGCCCAAAGATGATCTCTCCAGTGCAGGAGATCAGTTAGTTCAGGAGTAAACCAGGGGCTGTCACGGCCCTTTATCCTGAACTACCGGAAAGGAGCGTTTACAAATGTTTACAAAGTAAATGAAACTATCATGAAAATATCCGCTCATTCTCAATCAGTTCATCTGGACAGTTTCTTTTTAGCAGAAACGTTTCACCCTCACTCCAGAGGGCTTCCTCAGTCAGAGTAGTCCAAAGCACACTGAAGTTAACCCACCAAGTAAGCAACTTATGTGGACCAACCAGTTTGCTGTAGCCAAGATGGTTTCTGGGGGTGTGTCCCTCGTCGACTCCTCCCAGGCAGGCAGACATGTCCAAAGTGGTTCAAGACAAGAAAGTTAATTCTCAATAGTCCAGGTATCAAATCCGCTCATTCTCAATCAGTTCATCTGGACAGTTTCTTTTTAGCAGAAACGTTTCACCCTCACTCCAGAGGAAGCCCTCTGGAGTGAGGGTGAAACGTTTCTGCTAAAAAGAAACTGTCCAGATGAACTGATTGAGAATGAGCGGATTTGATACCTGGACTATTGAGAATTAACTTTCTTATCATGAAAATAGTTCCAAGCGGTGTTCACATCATTGATTTGTAGGATACGTTGCCAGTCAAAGTGGGATAGATCCCAAAGGAATGACTGTTCACTGAAACGTTTCAAATCCCTTTTTTGGATTATTCTGGGCTTAGCAGGTGGAAGTTTAGTAGATCTAAGAGCTGCTATTACGGAATGATCACTCAAAACGTTAGCAAATACACCTATACCAGGAAATTTGTGAGGTGCATTTGTGAAAAACAGATCTAAGGTGGAAGATTTTTCGGGACATTTTATGTTTGGTCTGGTGGGAGAATCGATAAGTTGTGTTAGATTGAGAGATAGGCAACATTCCTTGAATTTATCACAGAGGGGGGTCGACTTATTCCAATCAATGTTGAAATCTCCTGCCATAACAATCTCATTGTGTTTTAAATTTCCTATGAATTCAGTCAGGGAGGATAGAGCTTCAGGTGTTGCGGAGGGGGGACGATAACAACCTACAACAGTTAAGGGCTGACCTCCTTTCAAACTGATGTTCACAACTAAAGCCTCAAACTGGTTTGCAATTGTTTTTTTAGACGTAATCCTGGCAGCCAAAGAGTCTCAGATGTAAATAGCGACTCCACTTCCCTTTTTATTACGATCACAACGATAGATCTTAAATTAATTGATTACCAGGTCATTTTTCAAAACAGAATTTTTTAGCCAAGTTTCAGAGATAACGATCACATCTGCCCCAGAAGAAGTGATTAGGATTTTCAGTTCATCAAGTTTTTTTAGAAGGCTACGAGCGTTTACATGCAGAAAACGGAGACCTGAAATATTTTTAAACTCATTAGGTGTACAGTAGTTAGTGATTGGCCCTGGGTTGGGCTGAATCCCTGAGATCAATAACAACATTAATATCAGACATTTACTTGACTTCTTTGTCACTGATGTGTAATTACAGGAGTTAACAGTGTGACATTTTGCCCCCATAATTGAACCATGTGAAACATTAATGAAGACACGATCATTCAGAACCCAAAAACAATGAAAGCTGCAGTGATGGGCAGATCCAGATGTGTTGATAAGATTCAGTGATTCCAGGTAGTCTGAGAACTGAAAATAATGACAGTAATATGAATGATGCAGAAAAGTCTCAGACCATAAAGCGTCACAAATTAAGTGGGCAAACAATTCCGTTGTGGAGGCCCAACTGCAGTTTGTGTGAGGGGGGATCCAGCCTCCTTGAGAATATGAATGGATGTGGCCATGGTGTACACAAGCTGGATCCAGAATCAACGGAAAGAAACATGCAATTTGTAGCAAACAGCAGAGTGAGCTGCCAGAAAGGCCTCCTGAAATTAAGGGCATGGTTGTAGCCTGTTACAAGTCAGTAAAGGGAAGGGACAACAGCGTGAACAGCACCAACAACGTAGCTCCTGATCCGCAGCGATACACATCACACTCTGCTCATCTGATCCAGAAACAGCTCACAACAATGTGAAACAGGCACCAATGATGATCCTGTTCCTCCGCGCTTCACTCTCTGCTCGTCTGATCCACAAACAGCTCACAGCAGTATGAAATAGGCACCGAAACAATGATGATCCTGATCCTTTGCGCTTCACATCCCGTCACTCTGCTTCATGTCCTCTCTGCTGTCTGAGCCAGTTGGATATTTTCAATAAAAATGACTGTTTTCTCCAATTGAGGCTCTTTAAAGAGTTATCTACAGCAGGTAAGATATATATATATATTTTTTTTGAGGCACTGGTTTCTCAAAAAAATGAGGCTCTTTAAAGAGTTATCTACAACAGGTAAGATATTTGTTATTGAGAAACTGGATTCTGCCAAATGAGGCTCTTTAACGAGTTATCTACAGCAGGTAAGATATTTATTATGTGGCTGATCCCTCTTCAGCCCCAAAAAAAACCACCTCCAAGAATAAATGAAACATGAATAAAAAAATCTGCAAGTCTCAATGGAGGGGGTGAAGCTTTCAGCTTCAATTGATCCTCAGCTCGGTTCAGTTGTGCTCACCCAGTCCTGCTCCCATCCAGATCAGCGGCACTTGAAAGCAGCCGTGCGCAGCCGCGCGTCTCTCCAGCCGAGCACAGAGCGCGGTTCCCACCGGCTCCCACCGCGGTCCCACGGAGCGGAGATGTACAGACCCTCCTCTTTGGGTAACGGGTCACAGTTGAGAACGGCTTTAATGCAAACAAAGTCCCCCACAGCCAACTCGGTTTTTGTTCTGGTCCAGGTTCGGCCAGGTACACTTCCCCCCCCAAACCACGAGGTCAATCAAACAAAAGGCAGCAGAAAAAATCAGTGAAATTCCTTCCGTGCGATTCTTGTTTGAAACCAGGTAGAACCACAGTTCAGAAAGGGTCCAGAAAGGGAGGAGGGGAAAAAAACAAAACACCGAGGCTACGTGGGGTAGTCTCCCAGCTCGACGACTCACCTGGCCGGCAGGAAGCGCCCAGAGTGACCGGTGGGTTGCAACGGCCGGTCCAGGACCGAAATTAGAAAAATTTTACGGTCCCGTGCGGCTCCCTGAGTCACTAACACCTTATTCGGAAGATGAACCAACTTTAGTCCAATTCGAAAAACGGGTCAGTTTGATGTTAAAAGACTCAGAGAGCCAGAGGGAAAAGCGTCCATCAGCTCCGCCGGAACCGGAAGTTTTGAGCTGGAAACGCTCTGTGAACTCTGTGGACGTCTGTGGACGTCTCAGGCCCAGAGCAGCAGCCGCCGGTCGCTCCGCCGAGCGCTCCGCCGGTCGCTCCGTCGATCGCTCCGTCGATCGCTCCGCCGGGAGCTCGCCTCGATGCTCCACCTGGCAGCCTCAGGTGTTGGAGTGACCCGGAGCTAACATGCTAACGCGGAGAAACGGCTTCACCAGCTCCCAGCAAGTTATTAACTCTTTTCCCCATATGGCTCCAAATGTATGGAGCTAACATGCAGTTACAAACAGTTTGGACCGCGTGAAGCAGATGGAAGATGCAGAGCTCGACCGTGCAACGAGCTAACATGCTAACAAACATGCTAACTTTTTTCCCTTCATTATGGCTCTAAATGTACTGTATGTGTGATTTTTTGATAATTATGTAGGGTACTGTGTTAGGCGAAGTGTTTGGTAACTGTACAGTACCGTATGTATGTGTATAAGTGGCGGCTAGTGTGTTTTCCGACTTACGGCGATTTTCGACATGCGAACGGCCGTAGGAACGGAACTCGTTCGTAACTCGAGGACTACCTGTATATATAATATGATGTGATATATGTTATATGATATAATATTACATGTTATATGATATAATATGATTTTCCTTGTTGTTGTGTAACCTTGTTAGAGATTCCTCTGTCCACTGGTAAAAATTACACAAATGTCTTTTTAAACCAGCATGAATTCCAATCTGTAAAATAATGTAAAATACTATATGAAATAAATGGACTCGGTCCAGTCCTTGTTCTCTTGACGTCTGAGAACATTTTTCTTTTTGTCGAGTCCGACGCTGTGATATTATCTCGGCTGGTTTTTAAAGCTCCACGTGTTCAGCTCCGCACGACAAACTTTATTGTCCGAGCCTGCTAATGGCTGTATCCAGTGCGTGAAATCGCTGCGTTGCCAGTGGCCAGTGGCACAGTGGGCTGGATGACGGCGACTCGTTATTCATGGCTGCAGCGCTGCGAGGACGTGCGTTCATGCAGGGGGTGGGGGGCCGCTCTTCTCATCACGATGAGGCTGCAGCATCAGATAAGGAACAGGGTAAATATAGCGCTCATGCTTTGTTTTCTCATCCAGCCACAGGGCTGAGAAAGTAACCTTTGAAATAGGTCACCTCCTCTGCTTGTACCTCCTCTGCTTGTAGACCCAGACCAACAAGCCCGAGTCCCTTCCAGGAGCCACAGCCTGTCGCTCGTTCAGGATGGGTTTTCTGTTCCTGGAGAACATGTGACGAGGTGGAAGGAGAGCCGCCGCAGGCAGCTTCCTCTTTAAAACTCCAAGTTGAGACTCTTTTGGAGCATCAAATGTCCATGATGAAAATCTGTAGACAAACAAGAATTACATAAAGAACCAGCAGAACCTTCTGCTGCTCACAGGTCCAGAAGTTTCTGGAGAGAACTTTACGTTTCCACACAGACACTGTTTGTCTGACCATCAGTTTGTGTTTTTGTGTTGCTTTAAGCTCCGCCCTCTGTTCCCCAGAACAGGCGGGGGTCTCCGTGGCAACCAGTGACTCGGCAGATTCTGACTCAGTGGGCCTTCCATTAATCAGCAGGTTGATCAACTCTCCCACGGTTGACCACAGAGACCAGTTTGGTCTTGATCATATCTTTGAAGTTCAGGAGAACTGAAGAAAAAAACTTCTGAAGAACTTTGGATTTAACATCCAAACCAAAATAAAACACAAACAGGAAGGAGTTGTAACCTGGACTTTCAAAATAAAGGTCATAGGTACTCTTCAGAATAAGACTTTGGTTCTGTCAGAACACAGGAGTTTAGTCCCACAGTTCTGTTGGGCTTCAGGGATGTTGGAGATCCAGGTGCAACGTTCTTTCAGAACATTTTTTTAAATTAATGTAAAGAGGATTTGGAATGTGGCTCAGCTGGTAGAGCTGCTGCCTCTCAGTGACAAAGTTGCTGGTTGGAATCTCAGATTGGGGCCTTTCTGAGTGGAGTTTGCATGTTCTCTCCGTGCTGGTGGGTTTTCTCCAGGTGCTCCAGTTTCCTCCCACAGACCAAAAACATGTTAGACTGATGGTAACTCTAAATTGTCCCTAGGTGTCCCTGTGATGGACTGGAGACCTGTCCAAGTGTCCCTGTGATGGACTGGGGACTTGTCCAGGTGTCCCTGTGATGGACTGGAGACCTGTCCAAGTGTCCCTGTGATGGACTGGAGACCTGTCCAAGTGTCCCTGTGATGGACTGGAGACCTGTCCAAGTGTCCCTGTGATGGACTGTAGACCTGTCCAAGTGTCCCTGTGATGGACTGGAGACCTGTCCAAGTGTCCCTGTGATGGACTGGAGACATGTCCAAGTGTCCCTGTGATGGACTGGAGACCTGTCCAAGTGTCCCTGTGATGGACTGGAGACCTGTCCAAGTGTCCCTGTGATGGACAGAGACCTGTCCAAGTGTCCCTGTGATGGACTGGAGACCTGTCCAAGTGTCCCTATGATGGACCGAGACCTGTCCAGGTGTCCCTGTGATGGACTGGAAACATGTCCAAGTGTCCCTGTGATGGACTGGAGACCTGTCAAAGTGTCCCTGTGATGGACCCATCTCACTATGTCCTCATGAACCATCTCACCATGTCTTCATGAACCATCTCACCATGTCCTCCTGAACATCTCACCATGTCCTCCAGAACCATCTCACCATGTCCTCATGAACATCTCACCATGTCCTCCAGAACCATCTCACCATGTCCTCATGAACCATCTCACCATGTCCTCATGAACCATCTCACCATGTCCTCATGACCATCTCACCATGTCCTCATGAACCATCTCACCATGTCCTCATGAACCATCTCACCATGTCCTCATGAACATCTCACCATGTCCTCATGAACCATCTCACCATGTCCTCATGAACCATCTCACCATGTCCTCATGAACCATCTCACCATGTCCTCATGAACCATCTCACCATGTCCTCATGAACCATCTCACCATGTCCTCATGAACCATCTCACCATGTCCTCATGAACCATCTCACCATGTCCTCATGAACCATCTCACCATGTCCTCATGAACCATCTCACCATGTCCTCATGAACATCTCACCATGTCCTCATGAACCATCTCACCATGTCCTCATGAACCATCTCACCATGTCCTCATGAACCATCTCACCATGTCCTCATGAACCATCTCACCATGTCCTCATGAACCATCTCACCATGTCCTCATGAACCATCTCACCATGTCCTCATGAACCATCTCACCATGTCCTCATGAACCATCTCACCATGTCCTCATGAACCGTCTCACCATGTCCTCATGAACCATCTTACCATGTCCTCATGAACCGTCTCACCATGTCCTCATGAACCATCTCACCATGTCCTCATGAACCATCTTACCATGTCCTCATGAACCGTCTCACCATGTCCTCATGAACCATCTTACCATGTCCTCATGAACCGTCTCACCATGTCCTCATGAACCATCTCACCATGTCCTCATGAACCATCTCACCATGTCCTCATGAACCATCTCACCATGTCCTCATGAACCATCTCACCATGTCCTCATGAACCATCTCACCATGTCCTCATGAACCATCTCACCATGTCCTCATGAACCATCTCACCATGTCCTCATGAACCATCTCACCATGTCCTCATGAACCATCTCACCATGTCCTCATGAACCATCTCACCATGTCCTCATGAACCATCTCACCATGTCCTCATGAACCATCTCACCATGTCCTCATGAACCATCTCACCATGTCCTCATGAACCATCTCACCATGTCCTCATGAACCATCTCACCATGTCCTCATGAACCATCTCACCATGTCCTCATGAACCATCTCACCATGTCCTCATGAACCATCTCACCATGTCCTCATGAACCATCTCACCATGTCCTCATGAACCATCTCACCATGTCCTCATGAACCATCTCACCATGTCCTCATGAACCATCTCACCATGTCCTCATGAACCATCTTACCATGTCCTCATGAACCGTCTCACCATGTCCTCATGAACCATCTTACCATGTCCTCATGAACCGTCTCACCATGTCCTCATGAACCATCTCACCATGTCCTCATGAACCATCTTACCATGTCCTCATGAACCGTCTCACCATGTCCTCATGAACCATCTTACCATGTCCTCATGAACCGTCTCACCATGTCCTCATGAACCATCTCACCATGTCCTCATGAACCATCTCACCATGTCCTCATGAACCATCTCACCATGTCCTCATGAACCATCTCACCATGTCCTCATGAACCATCTCACCATGTCCTCATGAACCATCTCACCATGTCCTCATGAACCGTCTCACCATGTCCTCATGAACCATCTTACCATGTCCTCATGAACCATCTTACCATGTCCTCATGAACCGTCTCACCATGTCCTCTCAGGTCTGTCTTCCGTCTCCAGTATTTTGTTTTCATATCAAATCAATTATTTGTTTATTGTTGTTGTTTTTTCTTGTTTTTGTTTTGTTTCATTAACTTTTCAGATGTTTTTTTCTGGACATTATGAATTTGCCTGTCTGTTGGTAAAATATCTCATGCACTCCTGGACGGATTGAAACTTCAAGAAGATTATGGGTGGTTCTTTATCACCTGATTCAAGATGGCCGCCTCAGCCAGCTGACAGGAGCCGAATAGATTTTCATCCGAGCCGAACCTCGGCGGGCGACAAGCATTCCTGCAGCGAGGCCTTTAAACGGTGGGATTAAAGACTCAAGTGGTAAAAAACATCACGTGCGCGCGCTTTGTGACACAAAATGAGCGCGCGCACGCTCCCAGCGAGAGAGGGAGATAAATCCAGAGGGGGAGGAGGAGGAGGAGACAGCGCACATCCCATCCAGACATTTTCAGAACCAGCCGAGTCGTCCTGGGTCAGACCGGACCAGAACCAGCGCGTGAGGATGTTCGGGTTCCGGCTCAACAAGTCCCGGCTCCTCTTCCTCCTCCTCCTCCTCCTCTCTCTCCTCTCCCTCGCGCTGTGACCGTGCGGCGGCAGGATGGAGATCGCCTTGGTGAGCTTTGAGAACGGCGGTGCCAAGGAGACCCGCCGGAACGCGCTGGACGTCCCGCAGAGCGGGTTCGGGTCCGGACCCAGAGAGGAGTCCGTTAAGGAGCTGAACACCCGCGGCGGTCCTCCTCCGCCCCGGAGCCCCTGGAGGATCAACGACATGAACGCTCTGAGCGGCAGCGACAACGCCATGGATGCGCTGTTACGCGCGGACCACAGTCCGCACCTGTTCGACGAGGACCTGCTGGACCTGGACCTGGACTCGGACAGTACAGAGCGGGTCCTCATCAACATTGCCGGGCTGCGCTACGAGACCCAGCTGGGCACCCTGAACCAGTTCCCGGACACCCTGCTGGGAGACCCCGCCAAGAGGATCAAGTACTTCGACCCGCTCCGGAACGAGTACTTCTTCGACCGGAACCGGCCCAGCTTCGACGGGATCCTCTACTTCTACCAGTCCGGCGGGAAGATCCGCAGACCCGTCAACGTGTCCATCGACGTGTTCGCGGACGAGATCCGGTTCTACCAGCTGGGGGAGGAGGCCATGGAGCGGTTCCGAGAGGACGAGGGCTTCATCAAGGAGGAGGAGAAGCCGCTGCCCCAGAACGAGTTCCAGAAGCAGGTCTGGCTCATCTTCGAGTACCCGGAGAGCTCGAGTCCGGCCCGGGGCATCGCCATCGTCTCCGTCATCGTCATCACCATCTCCATCATCACCTTCTGCCTCGAGACGCTGCCGGAGTTCCGGGACGAGCGCGAGCTGCCGGCGAGTATCCGGACCGACAACGGAACCGAGGTCCGGGCCTCGCTGACCTTCACGGACCCGTTCTTCATCGTCGAGACCACCTGCGTCATCTGGTTCACCTTCGAGCTCATCGTCCGGTTCTTCGCCTGCCCCAGCAAGTCGGAGTTCTCCAAGACGGTCATGAACATCATCGACATCATGTCCATCATGCCCTACTTCATCACGGTGGGAACGGAGCTGGCCGAACAAGGTCAGGAGCACCAGAACGGCCAGCAGGCCATGAGCCTGGCCATCCTGCGGGTCATCCGCCTGGTGCGGGTCTTCAGGATCTTCAAGCTGTCCCGCCACTCCAAGGGTCTGCAGATCCTGGGTCAGACCCTGAAGGCCAGCATGAGGGAGCTGGGGCTGCTCATCTTCTTCCTCTTCATCGGAGTCATCCTCTTCTCCAGCGCCGTCTTCTTCGCAGAGGCAGACGAACCCGAGTCCCACTTCTCCAGCATCCCGGACGCCTTCTGGTGGGCCGTGGTTACCATGACGACCGTGGGCTACGGGGACATGTGTCCGGTCACGGTCGGCGGGAAGATCGTGGGCTCGCTGTGCGCCATCGCCGGCGTCCTGACCATCGCGCTTCCGGTTCCGGTCATCGTGTCCAACTTCAACTACTTCTACCACCGCGAGACGGACCAGGACCAGTCCTCCCTGAAGGAGGAGCCCAGCGGCGGCCCCGAGAGCCCCGAACCGAGGCGCCGGGCCAGCAGGTCGTCCGCGGAGAACCCCGGCGCTCCGGGGACGGCGGACAAGGCCAACATCAAAGCGAACAGCAGCGGTGACTTCAAACGCTCCCTGTACGCCTTCTGCCTGGACACGCGCGAGACCGACCTGTAGGTGCACGGACCGGAACCGCTCAGAGTTCTGACCCGGCACCAACTGGACCTGCAGCAGAACATCTAGAGACCACCGGTGCCATTTGGGTTCTGCAGAACATCTGGGTTCTACTGCAGAACATCTGGGTTCTACTGCAGAAGATCTGGGTTCTACTGCAGAACATCTGGGTTCTACTGCAGAACATCTGGGTTCTACTGCAGAACATCAGGATTCTACTGCAGAACATCTGGTTCTACTGCAGAACATCTGGGTTCTACTGCAGAACATCTGGGTTCTACTGCAGAACATCTGGGTTCTATTGCAGAACATCAGGATCGTATTGCAGAACATCTGGGTTCTACTGCAGAACATCTAGGTTCTATTGCAAAACATCTGGGTTCTACTGCAGAACATCAGGATTCTACTGCAGAACATCTGGGTTCTACTGCAGAACATCTGGGTTCTTTCTGCAAAACATCTCAGTTCTACTGCAGAACATCTGGGTTCTATTGCAAAACATCTGGGTTCTACTGCAGAACATCAGGATTCTACTGCAAAACATCTGGGTTCTACTGCAGAACATCTGGGTTCTTTCTGCAAAACATCTCAGTTCTACTGCAGAACATCTGGGTTCTACTGCAGAACATCTGGGTTCTTTCTGCAGAACATCAGGATTCCACTGTAGAACATCAGGATTCTACTGCAAAACATCTGGGTTCTACTGCAGAACATCTGGGTTCTTTCTGCAGAACATCAGGATTCCACTGTAGAACATCAGGATTCTACTGCAGAACATCAGGGTTATTTCTGCAAAACATCTGGGTTCTACTGCAGAACATCAGGGTTATTTTTTGCAGAACATCTGGATTATTTCTGCAGAACATCAGGATTCTACTGCAGAACATCTGGGTTCTTTCTGCAGAACATCTGGATTATTTCGGCAGAACATCAGGATTCTTTCTGCAAAACATCTGGATTATTTCTGCAGAACATCTGGGTTCTTTCTGCAGAACATCAGGATTCTTTCTGCAGAACATCAGGATTCTTCTGCAGAACATCAGGATTCTTTCTGCAGAACATCAGGATTCTTCTGCAGAACATCTGGGTTCTTTCTGCAGAACATCAGGATTCTTTCTGCAGAACATCTGGATTCTTCTGCAGAACATCTGGGTTCTTTCTGCAGAACATCAGGATTCTTTCTGCAGAACATCAGGATTCTTCTGCAGAACATCAGGATTCTTTCTGCAGAACATCTGGATTCTTCTGCAGAACATCAGGATTCTTTCTGCAGAACATCTGGATTCTTCTGCAGAACATCTGGGTTCTTTCTGCAGAACATCAGGATTCTTTCTGCAGAACATCAGGATTCTTTCTGCAGAACATCTGGATTCTTCTGCAGAACATCTGGGTTCTTTCTGCAGAACATCAGGATTCTGCTGCGGTTCTTCAGGGACAATCAGAACTCTGGATGGTTCTGGACTTTGTGGAGGTCTTGTGTAAATAAAGATCCAGGTTCTGTTCCTCCTCTGACCCGGTCTTCATGTTCCAGCAGAACCTTGCAGCCGACCCGTCCCTCAGAACCCGTGTTCTTGTTCGTGTCGTCCTGGAGGAGTTTATTTTTGTTGGTTTTTGTGAAGAAAATATTATTTTTGAGATCGGTACATATTTTTTAAGGAACTCAGAGAAGCCCCGCCTTGTTTCAGAACATCTGGAACCACCAAGAACATTTTTGAGTCTTGCTTCAGGACCTGACGTGAGAAGAAGAGAGAAGAGTGAGCAGAACCAGCAGGTGAGTCCAAACTGCATGTCCAGCAGGTTCTGCCTGTTGAGACAAACAGAACCTGGTTCTGATTCTGGAGGCCCGCCAGGCTGAAGGACGTCTCCACATCTCAGACCTGGTCTCATCTGTGTAAAACTAACAGTCGTCATTTAATAACTATTTTGTTTTAATGATGTTTGATGAATCACAGTTCATTTATTTTATTTTATTTGTTCATTTTACATTAAAATACCAAAATAAAAAATATAAAACCATTTCACGTATTATATGAAAACATCAAATGAAAGGTGGCAGAAAGAAGAAGAAATCTTATTTTATCTGCCCCTTTTATCAAAAAACAAATCAATTCAAACAATAATTATATATAAGTAACAGAACAAAAAGAGTAACTCATCACAATCTACAAATTTCTAATACATTAAACATTTAACTGAAAATTTTAGTATTTTCTTAACAATTTAGTTTTAATCATTTTTTTAAACATAAGCACTGATTTTGCATTTTTAATATCATTTTCCAAACCATTCCACAAATCAACTCCCTTTAAACTAGTTTTGTACCGTGGTTTGGCAAAAATTTCAGTTCCCTTAAGACTGTAGCAGCTTTTTCTCTTAACAAAATGCATTTGAACGTTTGAAGGTAGTACGTTATTATGAGCTCTATAAAATAATGTATTATAGTCCACCAAATCATAAAACTTCAGTAATTTGAGTTGGTTAAATAATATATTTGATTGATGACAATAAGGCTTTCTTGTAATAATTCTCACAGCTCTTTTTTGTAAAATAAAAATAGGCTTTGCTTTTCCCCAAACTTCAACACAATAAATTAAATGTGGAACAATGATTGTATTATACAGCAAATATAGAGCTTTATGATTCAACAAGTCCTTTACTTTATACAGCACTGCAGTAGATCTAGATATCTTAATTTTAACATAATTTATATGCTGTTTCCACGTCAGTTTATCATCAATAACCCAACCCAAAATCTTCTCACCCACTCGGCTTACCTCAAGACCCTCAATTTTAAAAGAAAAATCCACAGTTTTCTTTTTATTACTAAATAACATATAATTTGTTTTATCTAGGTTTAATGATAACTTGTTTAATTTAAACCAAGCTTGTAATTTAACAAACTCCATTTTTAACAACTCAGACAGTTGTTCCAAATCTCTATAGAAAAAAGTGGTATCATCAGCAAAAGTAACACATTTTAGGAGTCCAGACACCTCCACTAAATCGTTTACATACAAAATAAACAACTTTGGTCCAAGTATAGAGCCTTGTGGGACTCCACATGTGATCTTGCAGAGGTTAGATCGTACATCATTTGTACAAACTGTTTTCTGTCTTTCAAATAGCTACATACCCACCGCTGGTCCTCTAATACCATATTTGTTTAATTTATCAAGGAGAATGGTGTGATCAATTGTACAAAGCATCAAAAGCTTTCTTTAAATCAACAAATAGACTTACACAATGTTGCTTTTGATCGATAGCTGTGGTCATTTGTTCCGTCAATTCCATAAGAGCCATGGATGTAGAATTTTTTTTATCTAAACCCATACTGACTGTTACTCAGATGATTAAGTTGCAACTGATACAGGTGGTCCCTGATTTACGAGCGAGTTCCGTTACTACGACTATCTCGTAAGACGAAAATTCGTATGTCGGAACACGAAACACGTGTCGCTCGTAAGTCCGGATTTTCAATCGTAAGTCGGAAAATTTATGCTAGCGCTACGAACACTTGTTTTTCAACACAAACGTACATACTAGTTCATAAACATGCTCAGAAACTTGTTTACAAACGGTTAGCTAACACACTTTCATCTAAAAACACATGCCAGTGCTGTATTTTCTGTATGTTCTGTACAACTTTACTGTTCGTTAGTCAGATCGTAAGTCCGGAACCTCGTATGTCGATGTGCTCGTAAGTCGGGGACCACCTGTATTTGCATCATTTTAGCTACATTTGAACTAACAGCTGTTCATACAGCTAAGTCTAATAAACTTTAAATATAAGAGACCATAGTTATGCTAATTAATATTTATTTATTCAAATCAAAGTTCAGAAACATAAAAAAAGAACTTCTACAGTAAACCATCGTTTGATAATAATTATTCCATTTAGGACCATCTTCATATTTCTGTCATCATAATCAGTAAAATCAAAGTTGATAAGAACCTGTTTGATCCGGAGTTCAACTCGGCTAACGCTAGGCTAGCTGCAGCTCGTTATCGGACACAACAACACAAAATGTCAAATCAGACCCAAGTCTTGTGACCTTCACATTCCCTCGTGTCTCTGGTTCCAGCACAGAACCGTCCACCAGAAGAACGTCAGCTGTTCTTTGACCCGACCTTTAGCTGTTTGAGGGTCAGTTTCCTGGCTGTAAGCTCCGGCTCCTCCCTCTGCTCCCCAGAAATGGTGGGAATCACCGTGGCAACCAGTGACTCTGCAGATTCTGGGCCCTCTGTTGTTCAGCAGGTTCTTCAGTTTTGTCCTGCTGAGAACTTTAAATTGAAGAACTCTGAAGAGTAAACAGGAAGAGGTTTCACCCAGGAGTTTCAAAATAAAACTCATAGGTACTCTTCAAAACTATGAGTTTGGCGTTGTCGTGTTATTGAACAGTCCAGAAGAAAATAAATATTTTACCAATTGGGAGGTTATTGAAATTAATAAAAAACATGTTTTTATTGTTTAGGACTCGTTTGACGCAATCAAAACATTCAAATGTTGATTTTTATAAATTTATCAAATAACTTTGTTTTTAAAACAGCTGATTTTATTGTTTGATTCTGTTTTTATTATTTTACACCTTAAAAGTTTGACTTTAATGAAATTTATGTCGGTTAGGACATTTTTATTTATTTATAAAACACATAAAATGACAAACTTTAGTGATTATTAAAAAATCACAGCTGATTTTATTTTAATGAGCTGAATAAAACGTGAACTGATGTTCAAGCTAAAGAAGAGGCAGAGCAGCTGTTTGGTCCTGGAATAATTAGCCGGATCTTCCAGGACCGTCGAGGGCTGGACCGGGTCCAGCCAACACGAGTTCTGGTGTAATCCGGCTGCTGCCGCGGTTCAAGGGTCTTCAGTCAAACCAGCTGAAGGTCAACAACAAACGGATGTTTGTGGGGTTTCTTCGGCTGCAGGGAATCAAAAGCTTCAGCTTCTCTGTAAACATCTGATGGTCCATTTTCAGTTCATTTGTTTTTGTCCTGTTTTAGCTGTTCTTATATCAAAACGTTCGGCTCAGTCAGGAACTCTGCTTCAGCTTTCACACTTTTCAAAATGTTGACATTTATTTACAAAGAAATGGATTTAAATCTCTTTCTCCAAAACCTGCTGCAGCTACTGCCTCCGACCATTTTTAGCCTGTTTTACCACTTTTAGCTACTGTTTCTTAATCTTAGCTTTTGGCTACACTTTTAGTAATTTAGCTTTTTTTATTTAGTATTTTAGCATTTAGTAATTATTTTGCTCATTTTGCTTTTCGGCTACTGTTTTGCTTGTTTAAAAGTTTCACTATTGTTGTGCTAATTTTAGCTTTCGGCTACAGTTTTACTATAGGGTACTGTATAGTGTTTAGCGATTGGCTAGTTTTAGCTTTAGCCAGTATGGAGCTCGTTTGAACGAGGAATTTCAGCTCCTTTAGCAGTCTTCAACTCGGATTCTGGTTTTAGCCACAGATTGAAGTTCTCTGAAGGAATGCCTGTCACCCGCCGGCTCGCAGCTTTAGCTGAAACCCCGTCCTGTTGAGCGAGACGTTCAGTGAAACCTCGTAGACAACAGTGTCTCAGAGGACGTTTCGAAAATGACTCTTTTTGTTGCTTCGGCTGAAAATGTTAATTTTCAGATGTTTCTTGAAGCCGCTGAAAGAGAAGTTTGTCTTCTTGAAGTCAACTTTTCTGACGGACGTCTGTGACCTCGAACGCCTCGTGTTGGACGATAATCTGCGTCCTCAGAATCTGCAGAGATTATGAAGCTGTCAGGATGAGCGACGTGTCATTTCAGCAGACGTTTGAAAGCAGCCGTGACTAAACAGCTTCTCCATCGAGACTATTTTTACCCTCAAGTGCTTTTAAACCCCTGGACGTGAAGAGGAGGAACATCAGTGAACACACACCAGGAGGAGCACACAGAGGAACATCAGTGAACACACACCAGGAGGAGCACACAGAGGAACATGTGTAAAAATGGTGTACCACAAGGCTCAGTCTTAGGACCAACCCTCTTTACAATCTACATAGGTAATGTAGGTCACTGCATCCCTGATGCATCTTTACATTTCTATGCTGATGATACAGTTGTTTATTGCCGAGCTAAAACAGTTGCTAAGGCTTTCCAGTTTCTGCAATCTGCTTTTGACATCATCCAGTCAGATTTGTTCCGTCTCAAACTTGTCCTAAATGCTGATAAAACCAAAGGGATGTTTTTTTCAAACAGGAAGTCGGTCCCAGCAGATCTTCCTCTGATTTTATCCTCAAATGGTGTCCCTATTGAGTTTGTTGATTCCTATAAATATTTGGGTATCCTGGTCGATTCACATCTCTCTTTTAAACTCCACGTGGAAAACCTAGTGAAGAAACTGAAAGTTAAACTGGGTTTCTTTTTCAGAAACAGATCATGTCTAACACTGAATGTTAGGAAACGCCTTGTATCTGTGACTTTCCTTCCCTCCATTGATTACGGTGACATTCTCTACATGAATGCTCCTACAAGCACCCTGCAGATGTTGGATGTTGTCTATCATGGTGCATCCTGCAGATGTTGGATGTTGTCTATCATGGTGCATCCTGCAGATGTTGGATGTTGTCTATCATGGTGCACTAAGATTCATAACTGGTTGTGATTATCGTACCCACCACTGCACCCTGTATTCACTGGTTAACTGGACATCATTAACCTCACGCAGACTCTTCCACTGGTACATTTTCATCTTTAAATCACTTCTTGGTCTGCTGCCCTCATACATCTCCTCCTACATGTCTTTACGTGAGTGCAGCTACAGCGTGCGCTCTCAGGACATGATTACCTGCAGTGTTCCGTCAGTGAGGACTGAACTTGGAAAAAGGGCCTTCTCCTACTCCGCTCCTGCTTCATGGAATATCTTACAAAAAGATCTGAAGCTCTCGACCTTGACTTCTCTAAATGGTTTTCAGAATCTGTTGGAATCCTGGCAAAAACCAATGCAGACATGTTCCTGTCTTTGATTTTATACATCTACCTTATAATGTTTTGCTAGTTTTTTGATA